>BLSH010086092.1:533703-551081 GCA_018402905.1 Glandirana rugosa
AAAGGTGTGTCGAAGATATAATAACAAGATAACGACGTTCTTCACAGATTCATAGACCCCTGGTCTTTTTTCACTCTCGAAGGAGAGTATTGAAAGACATCAAGTACATTCATCAGTGTGAACTGCACTGGTAGAACACTATGTTATTGGAGATGACTTGCAAATTTAATCTATCGCAACGCAATCTATTCGCAGTACAGTTCGCAGCAGTGTGAACCTAGTCTTAAGCATAAAACACAACATGCATTACCTTTATATACAATTCATATACTATGGTATACTTATACCAATAATAGACATGTATGCAGACTCGGATATCTACACAAAATAGAATGTGTACCTTACATGAACTACAGAAAGTTATGAGAGGAAGCTCTCACTTTTTTCTGGTCCCCAGATACTTAGACACTTCTTGCAGCAATAGAACAATAATATAGAAGCTGTGTGGAAAATGTACACCATAGACTGGAATATTCAAAACTGTGCATTTACTTCTATGGTCCATTTTTAGCATGAGGACTGTAAGAAAAAGCCTTCAAAGAGCTAAAGCTAGAACAGAGCTCCACCTATTGGCTGAAGGTGGTATATATGAAATTATTTTGCATTATATCACATTTCCCTGATCAAAATTAAATGAAAAAAAAATTGTTGACACTAAGCATAGTAAATAAAACAATATGTAATAAGAGAAGATTAAAAGTCAAATATGCATTGTGACATACAGACAACTAGCATTTTTAAAATGAGATCAGCAATGGCTATTGGAATCCCTCTTCCATTTTTTTAGTCATTATGTGGAGGTGGGGGGGGGGGGTGTGTTTGTAGTCCAAATCAGAAAAGCAGCCTAATGACAATCATGGCTCCCTTCATAGATACACTAGGCTAGAGGAATGACCATTGTCATCCTAGAACAGGAAGGGTATTTTCATAAGATAATGAGGTGGAAACGATGAAGCTACAATATTACATATATTGTTGAGAATAAAAAAAACAATGTTTTTGCTTGCACATGATTGGATGATAGAAGTCAGAGGAGGTTCCCCTCCTTCACTAAGTTAAATGGAAAATTAATATGCAAAGTGAACAGCCTATTTATAAATCAATTCCTTGACCAAGTCATCGGCCTTAAGGCCAGGTTCACACTAGCTACAGCCACGGCTCGCAGCAGGGGGTCCGGTGCGTCCTTGTTCTCCGTTTCAGGTGCAAATCAGGTCTGAATTTTTGCCTGAATTCAGACCTGAAACAGAGCCAAAGATGCACAGGACCTTTTTCCAGTGTGGAGAGAGCCAGTCACAGTCTCCTGTCATGCCAATTGGATGTGGAGAAACCACATCCAATTTGCATAAGCGTGAACCCAGCCTGAAGATTACAAATCAGGGTGCCTGATTTTTTTTCAACTTTTCTGATTTGCATATTCTTTACAGCTCAGTAACTTCAAAACTACTGTGGCAAGTGGGTCAGCAGAAGAGCCAGGCAACTAGAATTTTCATAAGGGCAGCTTTGTATGTTTCTCATGGCAGTTATATGTTATACATTTTTAGTCAGTTTACTGGTTCTTCAATGTTTTTGCTATTTTCTAAGTAATATTTTGAACATTTTGACAGTGAAATTAGGTAGTTTGTGCTGAATAAATAAACTCTTGTAGTACGCACATCTTTATTACTGTTGGAGCAAGAAGAAAATTGTAGAGCACAGAAAAGTTTCATTACTTGCTGTCAAAACAATCTTGACTCACCATTTCATCTGGACAGGATCACTAAAGAATGGAATAGACCTGATTCAACACACTTTATTTTGTTCCCACTTACATATATTTTCATATTTATGTATTTTTATTTTTATTTATATTTGTATACATTTCCATCCTTTAATTCTATTTAAAGAATACAGAAAATATAATGGCATTTTATTTTGCCCTTTAGTTATATTATTAAGGGCAGATTTTGTATTTATAAAAATAAAAACATACATGCATTATATCAGTTATTTAAAGATAATTAACCAATTCAGCTCTGGCAGGTTTTACCCCTTCCTGACCAGGCCATTTTTTGCGATATGGCACTGAGTTGCTTTAGCTGACAATTGTGCAGTTGTGCAACACTGTGCCCAAATAAAATTGACGTCCTTTTTTTCACAAATAGAGCTTTCTTTTGGTGGTATTTGATCACCTCTGCGGTTTTTATTTTTTGCGCTATAAACAAAAAAATGGCCGACAATTTTGAAAAAAATAATATTTTTTACTTTCTGCTATAAAACATACCCAATAAAAAAATGCAAAAAATCTAATTTCTTCATCAATTAGGCCAATATGTATTCTGGTACATATTTTTGGTAGAAAAATCCCAATAAGCATATATTGATTGGTTTGCGCAAAAGTTATAGCGTCTACAAACTACGGGATATTTTTATGGACTTTTTTTTTATTGTTTTTACCAGTAATGGCAGCAATTTGCATTTTTTAGCGGGACTGCAACATTGTGGCGGACAAATTTGACTTTTTGGGGACCAGTGACACCAATACAGTGATCAGTGCTAAAAAAAATGCACTGTCACTATATAAATGACACTGGCAGGGAAGGGGTTAACACCAGGGGCGATCAAAGGGTTAAATGTGCTCCTAGGGAATGCTTTCTGTGGGGGGAGTGGATGCACTGGATGAAAAGAGAGATCCTTGTTAACATAGGCAGACCACCATTCTGCCTTTCCTACAAATGATCAGCGAGTCCCGGCGGCCATTGCGGTCGTCGGACCCGCTGATTGGCTTCCGATGTGTCCAATCACAGCGGGAGCGGTGCGCTGCCCCAGATCGCATGCACAAAATCACGTACAGGTGTGCCAGGCCGCCCTGCCACAGTATTTATGCAGTGTGCAGTCCAGAAGCGGTTAAAGTATGTGTAGCTGTATTCAAAAATTGTAGTTAGAGTGAGCAATTTTAAAAGAATAATGTTACCCCCTTGGACCCTTCAAGAGGGCATCTCTGTCACATGGACACATGGGCAGTATGCCAACAAATATTACCAAACACACATGTACAGAGATGTACAAAATCCAGTGTCCTAGTGCTTCTACTGCTCCCACACTCTGCAATGCTTTCATCAATATGGAGATGAGATCCCATGCATGTGAAATAGCGACCATTGAATGCTTTAACACTGTGCATGCATGGAATCACATCTCAATGTTGCGTTGTTTCCAATATGGTGGTGAAATTCCACACGTGCAGCAGTGGGATCCCAGATCAGTCATCACGGTGCACATAGGGTAATGTACTATGGGAGAAAAAGAAAAAGAAACACCCGCTTTTTGGATGTCACCCACTCCAATAAAGGAGTAAAGGTGATCACTAATCTTTATAGGAAACCTTCCGCTGGGAACACTCTACTGAGGGTTGACTCGAATCAGCCGAGTCATACCATCAGAGGTGTCCCGGTGGGACAATTCCTTAGAGTCAAACGCATTTGCAGTAAAGATTCAGATTACCAAACTGAGGCTGATGCTATGGTCATCAGATTCCAAGAGAGGGGGTATCCTACCTCAGTTATATCTAGAGCAGTGGTTCTCAACTCCGGTCCTCGGGACCCACTAACAGGCCAGGTTTGCAGGATAACTGAAATGCATCACAGGTGATATCATTTGCTGCTCAGTGATTGCAGTATTCTAGTCTGCATCTCCCCAAGGCAATACTTAAAATCTGGCCTGTTGGTGGGTCTCGAGGACCGGAGTTGAGAACCACTGATTTAGAGCGAGGCACATAGCGGATAAAACTCAGAGAGCATCACTATTGTTGGATAAAAAGGTTAAAAACAGCAAGGGATATAAGGACTGTCCCTCCCAGAGCCCACCCATATTCTCCACCCCATACAGCTTAGAATATCACAAAGTTAAAAATATCATAAACAAATACCTTCCCGTACTGCAAAATGATCCTATTTATGATATAATTCTTTCCAACGGTATCCATGCTGTATCAAGGAGAGCACCCACTATTGCCAAGTCATTGTCACCTAGTCTCTTCTCCAGCCAACAGACGAGCTCCCATTGGCTGTGATTTAAAGACACCTTTAGATGTGGCATGAGTGGTTGTGCCTACTGCAAATACATAGGGAAGGGAGATCAGGTGGTCTCTTGTACTACCCATAAAATTCATAAAATTTCTACTTTTATCAATTGTAACACAAGGTACCTTATTTATGTTATCACCTGTTCCTTGTGTAATTTGCAACATGCAGGGCGCACTACTCGTAGGCTTAAAGACAGACTATATGATCAATTACACGATATTGACAGGGATCGGGATACCAATGTCGCCAGACATTGGACTCTAATCCACAATAAAGATACATCAAGTTTGTCTATACCAGGGATATGCAATTAGCGGACCTCCAGATGTTGCAAAACTACAAATCCCATGAGGCATATCAAGACTCTGACAGCCACAAGCATGACACCAGAGGCAGAGGCATGATGGGACTTGTAGTTTTGCAACAGCTGGAGGTCCGCTAATTGCATATCCCTGGTCTATACAGAGGATTGAGAAGGTGGTCATGCCTAAAAGAGGGGGATGGGACAAGTTCAGTATTCTATGTCAGAAAGAGGTATATTGGATCTTTCTTTTGGGCACTAGAATACCTAAGGGAATGAATCATGAATGGGATGTTTCCCACTTCTATCAGTAGAGGAGGGCATCTCACTATGTTTGGGTTCATTAAAGCTCTATAGCAATTAAAACTACCTACGCTCCTATTTCCACCATCATTATTGTTTTCACATTTATTTCATCTCCATCACCCATCTGTTTCTGTGGAGATGGACACATTACCGTCCGGTTTCATATGTTCCACATGTTTTCTTTTATTCCTGTTGGTCACAAACAATGTTGATCCTCTTCAGATGGTTCTACTGTAGATCCTCCTTTACTAAGGTGCTGGTGATATTCCCTGGGCTTAACCCAGGGAGTGTTCGGCACCACGAGGAAATTGTTCTTACTGAGCGGTTATTGTATTTTTGTGTTTTTTATTTTCTGAGAACGAGAATATGCTTTTGACATTTTTGTGACAAATACGTAATACAAATGATGTGACTTACAGTGTAATAATTATATACACGCTACTTGTTTGACATTTATCAACGTAGTCACTTATCAAGTTCTTGTCTATAATATTCAAAGTACCCCTTTTTTTAGTAGCTTTTTCCTTGTTGTTAGTGTGTATCTTTTTACTTCATGCTGCATATGTTTTGGACATCTTGATTGATTGGTTTCAGCTGGACTAATTGATCATGATGCTCTCAAGGAATGGCCACGTGTCCATATATATTTGCAGCATGCAGCCTGTTGCATGTTTAGCCATGACTAAGTCTCTTATTATGACCTGAAACGCGTAAGCTATTGCTGCCCATCTCTGGAAACACTATGCCTACTGTCTACTCTGTACCTGTGATATTATGGATTTTATGATTTCACAATAAAGCACATTGATTCAGATGTGCGGTCATCCAGTGACTCTTTTACCTATGGTGATGTACTATCTCAGAGGTTGCTAAGGTCTTTTTTCTGCATGCCCGAGATCACAGAAGTGGTAAGAGGAATATAGAGAGATGGAGGTAAGAGAAGAACTGAGGAGGCAGGAAGGAGTGCAGCAAGGAGTGAGAAGACAGGAATATAGAGGGAGAACAATGCAGAGAAAAAAGAGAAAGAGAGACAGAAGTACAGAAAGAAGACAACAGCAGAAGATAGAGAGGAAGGCAAGAATGGGAGGAGAGAGAGGAAGACAGAGTACAAAAAGGGAGAAGGAGGCAACAGTAGAGGCAGAGAAAGAAAAGAGTAGTGTAGAGTAGAAAAGAGTAGTGAGAAAGAAGTAGTGAGAGGGGTTAGGAACAGGAGAAGAGAGAAAGGAAGGCAGCACTCTCTGCCACTGCACCAAACATTTACTCTTAGGCCAGTTGCACATGCACATGCAGCAGGGGTGCCGCCCCCCTAATCTCTATGCAGGGCGCCGGACGCATAGAGTTCTATGAGGTTTTTTTTTTGTGAAGCACATGATTAGAGACAGAGGCTCTAATTGGCTTCAAAAAGGCTGGGCTTGGGACCCAGAACACTCACTATTGTCTTCCTGCTTCTCCTCCCGGCCAATAAGGATAGGAAGTGGGTCCTAAGACCAGATTGGCGGGAAGGAGAAGCGACCGGATTGGCTGGAAGGAGAAGCCTGGGAAGCCCCTAAAGTTGTCAGCGACCTGGATGATGTAAGTGTGGGACTGGTGGGCTAACGAGCAGGCAGGCGGGTGATTAAGCGGGCTGGGGGGTGGATGGTGGGTTTGTTTGCCGCCCCCCAAAAAAATGGAGCACCAGCCTTCACTGTGCACATCATTTACTGATATTTCCACTCAGAATCTTGTTGATAGCAAGACCCTAAGTAAAATGCTCTGTAAAGATGTACACCTATTATCCTTAACTTTATGACCACCCACCTAATATTGAATAGGTCCACCTTTTGCAGCCAAAATGAACCCTTTTGCCACTAAAACAGCCCTGATCTACTGAGGCATGGATGCTGCTAGACCTCTGAAGGAACACTATGGTATCTGGCACCGAATCATCAGTAGCAGATCTTTTAAAGCGTAACTCCACTTTTGATGAGAAGAAAAACATTCCCCTCTGGGTGACCTATGTACATTGAAAGGATTTTAACAAACTTTGTTGCAGATTCCTACCTTGTTGTTATTCTAAAGAAATCACTGTTTGTTCCCTAATGGGAGTGGTTTCGTAATTATCAGTCAGCTGCTGCACCTGCAGGGCTCTAATGAGGAAAATTGCTGGGCCTGCATCCCTTTAGACATGATTTCCTATTGGGAATATCATACCAAAAATGACATTTTTGTTGCAGGGGATGCCAAAAATCTGACTTGTATCTTAGTGCAGACTTCTGGGAAAATCAGTAAGCCAATCACACAAGCATGTTTCTGGGGGCATTCTGTACACATTCTGTGTACAGAACCCCTCCAGGTAGCCATATTGTATTTAAAGAAATTACAGCACTGCAGATTGAAAAGGAAAGCTATTTTTTTATAACATTCAATTACAAGTAGAGTTGGATGTTCAGGTTTGGTGGGTTCGGCGGAACTTCGCGGAAAAGTTTGGGTTCGGTACCGAACTTGACCCGAACTTTACCCCGAACCCCATTGAAGTCAATGGGGACCCAAAATTTTAGGCACAAAAATGACTGTAAAAAAGTCCTGGAAAGTGCTAGAGGGCTCCAAAAGGAAGTAAAATGATTTTAGAACAATAATCTGTCCCTTACAGCAACAGCAGGAACCTGACCCTATAGGAGTAGGCGATGATTTTAAAACAATAATCTGTCCCTTACAGCAACAGCAGGAACCTGACCCTATAGAACTAGGAGATGATTTTAGAACAATAATCTGTCCCTCTAAGCAGTAGACTCTACCTAGTCCAGTCAGATCGTTCTGTAATGCAGGATGAGATGTTATTAGATCTGAAATCTGCCCCTAAAAGCAGTAGTAGTAGTAATCTCTACCTAGTCCACAATCAGATCAATGAGATATTATTAATATTATAAGCGGGATTAAGATGGTATTGGCGCTGCTCTTTTCTGTAAATATTGAAATTTTTTAAAAAATTTTCCAGTGTGCTGGCAATTAAAACATTTTTGTAATAGATTATAATAAAAATGTTGTTGGTGAGTCCTAATAGTTAGTATATATAGCAGAGTATGTTGTAGAGTAATATAGCAGAGTATGAAATAAAATATATTTTTTGTGGAAATTTTCCAGTATGCTGGCAATTTAAAATTAATAAATTATAATATAATGCTGTTGGTGGATCTTAATAGTTGATGTATACAGCAGAGTAGAGCCTCTTATTTAGTGTTAATATATGCAATGAGGTGATCTGAATACAATATCACAAAGCGACAGCAAACATAAAATGTAAAATGTAAAATTGGATCAAGTGGAATATCACATAGACAGCAATAAAATTAAAAGTTGCAATTATGCAAAATGTATAGAAAAGGCAAAATATATGAAAGAGATAACTTTAGATCTTGTGTCTAATATCACATTAAAACGGGTGCTGCGGTTATTATTACTCCATTATTTAAGGTACTTAAGTGTGCTATTTTTTTAAAGGGATTTCAAATAATTCAAATAGTTCGTATTTCTCTAGTCCATAATAAGGTGACTTTGTGTGTGAATTTTCCAGTGAATATTCAACAAGAACTTATGATATCTTCAAGTGGTGCGCCGGGTGATCCTTTTGGAATAAAGGGTGTGCCTGCTTACCAGATAAACGTTCCCCACTCAAGGGGTCCACGTTTTGGAAGGAGTGCACGGCTTCCGCTGTGCTCACAGGTTGTGGTGCTCCTAGGTCTCCACGGTAAACAGGGCTCTCTTTCCCTCTCCTCGCCGTCTCCCACGGATTATATCATGTAGAAAGAAAGACTAGATCTTGTGCAAATAACGCTTGATTTATTGCTATTCAAAAATTGCTAAAAACATCCAGCTCAAAAACGAGCGTACAGCTGAGATTCTATAAGCTGGAGATACTGTGTCCCATGCGTTCTCCTCGAAAAGCCTGTAAACCGGAAATGACGTTGACGTGTAAGCCCCGCCCTACGCGTTTCGTCAAAAGGACGTCTACTCCTAATATTATATCTGCAATCTGTCCCTCACAGCGCCGGCAGCATCCTCTCCCTAGACTAGCCTGAGAGCATGTGACATGCAGCACTATATGACTCCAGCTTATACAGAGGCTGGGTCACATGATGCACTGGCCAATCACAGCCATGCCATTAGTAGGCATGGCTGTGATGGCTTCTAAGCGCAAACCAGTGAAACGCTTGTTGATTGGCTGCCCTGCAGCTATTCAACATGCGTGATCAAATAGCCGAACCCAGAACCCGAACCCAAACCCAAACTTTTTTCAAATGTCCGGGTTCGGGTCCGGGTCATGGACACCCCAAAGTTCAGTAGGGACCCGAACTTTACAGTTCGGGTTCGCTCAACTCTAATTACAATATGACTATATCGCAATTGTATATGCTATATTATTTTTTTAATATGGTACTTTTTCCCCTTACCTTGTTAGGGGTGCCACCAGGTAGCCAGGTGGCCCCACCCCTTACCTTACTATAAGAACTGTCAAATATCGGAGCCTGCAGTAGGCAGCCAGCCTTCATAGACAGTGAGAGCATTCTTTTATTTTTCGAGTGCGGCTGGCGATGTGCTTGACGATGGATTTACATCGGGGGAACACTTTTTTTTTCATTTTTTATTAAAGGAATTGTCAAAAACTGTATGTGTGTTTTTATTGCTTTTTGACACTTTTTTTGGTGAATGGGTAGGGGTACTATGTACCTCATACTCATTCACATGGGGGGAGCAGGATCTGGGGACCCCCTTGTTATAGGGGGCTTTCAGATTCCAATAAGCCCCCTGCAGGCCCCCACAACCACTGGCCACGGTTGTGGGGATGAGACCCTTGGCCCCATCAACATGAGTATGAGGTGTTTTGGGGTGGGGGAGCAGAGCCTCCCCTGCCTCAAAGCACCCACCCCCCATGTTCAGGGCATTTGGCCTGGTATGGTTTGGGGGTACTCGCTCTCCCCTCCCCTTTCCTGACCTGTCAGGCTGCATGCCCAGATAAGGCTCTGGTATGGATCTTGTGGGGAGACCCCATGCCGTTTCTGTTTTCAATAGCCAGGTGCCGGCAATTCCAACCATGAGTCAATTTAAATTTGATTTTACTCATTTTTTTTTCTTTAGAAATTTCATTTTTTCTGCAGCATGTTCTATGCATGCTACAGATGCACCACTTTACAAGCAGACTAAGGGGACCCCCTAGGCACCATATTTAAAGGAATTTTTCATTTTTATTGTTGCACTTTAAGCATCATTAAAATCGCTGCTCCTGAAATAACGATTGTTTTAAAAAATAATTGCATTGATACATGTCCCCCAGTGCAGTATCCAGACACCCATACTCCTTTTATGGCCAATTACTTGCATATAAGTTTTCAAAATGGGCACTTTTGATTTATCCTATTCGGCCTATTCAGGTTAGAACTTTTCCCTGTTCGGGAGTTCTACTGCAAACCGATCATGGGGGTGTTTGGGCTCATGTCTACTCAGGAGCTTGTTGACAGAAAGATCACGAGTACAATGTTCTATAAAGAACTTGCATATACACATGTATAGGTGCATAAACATGCGTGTGCATATAAATAAGTACAATTAATCTTCATCCTCTCTTAGTTGCCAGATGCAGCATACACGAGTATACATGCGTATGCGTGTAAATTGGTGCACTCAAACATACATATTTCTAGTTTTATTTTAATGCTCTGCACTCATTGCTCTATTACTGTTCCAGTGACAACAATACACCTGTGTTCAGATCAGTAAAAAATGTAAACATTTTTTCTTCCATGTGCAAAAGGCTTTACAGTTGCCACCACTGCTCTCCGCATGCATACACTTGCTGCCTCTGCGCTTATGTGAGCTCCTTCACTCACTGCTCTTCTGTATTCAGCTCATTTAAAGAATGAGCACATTCTTGCTAGTGTAATATTTCATAGCTCATTTGTACATTTGTCCTCCTTTGTTCTCTCATTCCTCCTCTTTATTCTAAATTTGATCAGGTTATGCCAGGAATTCAATATTGTGATGAATTACAGCTGAATTTTTTAGAATTATGATTTTTTTTCTAGATAGATAAAGAATATTAAAAAAACAACATTCTTTTATGTGTTCATCTTTCACTTTGCTATACCAGTACTGGCAATGTGACCCAGCAATCTGTCAAATTATTCTAACAAGTAAATTTGATTCTTTCACTCATAATCGGAAGCACAAAAGGTTCAGTAATTTCTAATTAGCAAATCTATTGAAAGTAAATGAGCTTAGCCAGATGCTGTACTTTGAAATAAAGCAAAACTGATAATGACTTTTTATCCTTTTGTGCTATCGCTTATGTACTTAAATCATTCGCAAACAAAGTACAAACATGGCAAAATGACTAGACCCCGCTTAGACTGAAAGTTGCCCTGTTGTCTCCTTTGTTTATATTTGATAGCACCCAATGATATAAACTTTACCTGTAATGTAGAAGTGAATATAATGTTCTTAAGGCATATGAGTGGGACAGGTAAATAGTATCCATTGTTCTTGCAATAGCAAAGGTTTTACTATATTTTGGAGGTGCCTGATTTAAAGCTAACCAAGGTTTTCCCATTCAGGGCAAAGCAACATATCTTATCACAGCTTATCTTTCTTTCACTTCCCTGTTGATCCATTCTTCACTGAGAGCTGAATGAAATATCCATTACCTGGTGGGTACTGGAGAACATGAAACTTAACCATGTTACAGTAGTGGGCCATTACGCAAGTCATAAGGGAGTCCATAGCTCTGTGTAGGCTATGATTCTGATGATTTGTAGCTTACACAGGGCTTTGTGTTCACTCCCAATGGCTGAAAGGGCTTTGGGCTTGTATTGATGACATCAGCTTGAGGTACATTTGACCTCCACCTGACCTGAATTTAGTCTATATCAAGTGGCTTTAATATTCCCATTAACTTGCATGCAAAACTTGAAGCCCTATGACACAGACCCAAAAGATCCTATAGTCCTTTGTGCTTCAATGCAGGCAAATCACGGCAGCACTAGCAGGGTCCATTTACTATTTTTTGACAGTGCACCACACTGCAATGCACATTAGATGCTCTACACTCTAAAGCATGTCCATCGGCATGTGTATTAGGGTGCCACACACACTTACCTATACTGAAAATAGATTGTGTGAATGGGTTTCTCAGTGCAATTATTAGTAGAAGACCCAGTATGAAAGGATCAATGATGAACTAGAGACAATGTTTTTTGGCATAATGCCCAAAGTGGAAAAATAAGGATTATAAGGAGTAAAGTGAAAGGGCTGCACTAACACATCTTAGATAATCAGACAAAACAGGACGGGGGAATCCAAAATCCAAATGTTAAAAACAAAATGCTAACTGTTATAAGACATCTTTAACATGCTGGATGTGGTCCTCTTGCTTAGATATGTTAGATTCTGTTGTTAGCTCACAAAGCATGTTGTTACATAAACCATAAAACTGTGGGGTGATCACCTCTGAGGAATCAATTTCCATCTTCATTATGTATAGTACTCCCGGTGTTACTCACTAAATATTCAACAGACGCCTCTTCCAGTGGCAGGCAACACTCAATGCTGACACCGATTTGAAGGTAGCAGGGAGTATGTGTGGAAAATATAAGAAGCAACAGAAGGTATTAACCAGGAAATAAAACATAATCCTCTCTTAGCTGATGTCTGGTTTGCTGCCATGGACATTTGCTGTGTTTTTACACCTATGTTATAAAAAAAAACATTGTAGGTCTAACACCCCCAAACAGTATATGTTTTCTGAAAGAAACACTGGAGAATAAAAAGGTAACACACCCTACACTAACATTAACTTTAGTGCACGCCAATGCAATATATTACCCCATTTTTGGTAAAATATAGAATATGAGATTATGATGGATAAATATGATGAAGCTTTAAAAGCCGTTATAGGTCCTCAGTTTCAGAGCTAATTGTGAATAATGAAAGTAGGAATATTGCTTTCACTGATCAGCTATATGAACATATGTAGTGCAATTACTTTTTTACATAGGTGCCACAGATATGTGCATTTACATACATATGTGTGTATACATAAGGGTGCGGTGGGCTCCAAAAATTTTTTTGGGGGGGGGTTAATTACTTAGATGTACCTTTTTTTTCTTTTTGTAAATTTTTTTCACTTAGCTCTATTGCTATCACATAGGGAACTAATAGCTTCCAATGTGATAACATTTTTAATGTAAAAGGTTCTCTTTAATGATAAATGAGGGGGTCACCTGGGGGGATCCCTGAATGTTCCAGGAGTCCATGTACACTGGATCTACCTGATCACTTCCACCTGAAAGTTTACAGTTCGGTTGTCAGATATACACACACTCCCGACTGCTTTGATTCTGCAAAACTAATATTATTATAAAAATTTCAAAATGTAAAACCACTTTAATGTTTACGAATGTATAAAAGAAAGAGATTGAGAGTAATAAATTCAACTTGTGTTGAAATGTACAGATTTCAATTTCTTTCTCCTTCAGCTTCCAGTCCAAGGCGTGCATAAGAACACTTACAGGGTAATTGTCTCTGTTTTCATTTATACACAAAATTAAGTTAAGAGATTCTTCACTTCATTATGGATTATCCACTTAGAGACAGTCATAAATGAGAGTTGATGTACTTTTGCACCAGTCACATTTTGTAGCATCTCCACTGACCTGTCCCCTACATATTACAGCTGAAAAGACATGGCCCTCTTAATAATGAAAGATATATACTACATTGTAGGTCTCCATTTAATCTCATGTTTGCTACAGCTATGTTTTGTATGTGAGTTTTTGTAGTCCTCAAACCCTGTTATTTAGATAATAACAAAAAATTGCAAAAGTCAATCTTAAAGCGGAGCTCCACCTAAAAGGGAAGCTCCAATTGTTTGCTTCCTCTCTCCCTCCGTTGCCACATTTGACACCTTTTGGGGGGGAGGTAGGAGCAGACACCTGTCAAAACCAGGTACCCGCTCCCATTTCCACGTAAGATCACCGCAATCTTTGTTCAGCAATCTACGCAATTTCCAGCCCCTCCTCCTCCCTCCCCCTCTGTCTTCTTGGAGACACACAGGTCCCAGAAGACAGCAGGACAGCAAAGTCTAAGGGGGTCAGATCGGGAGACCTTGGGGGCCATTCAACTGGATTGGTCGTCGTGGGCCAGTTGAATGGCCCCCAAGGTCTCCCGATCTGACCCCCTTAGACTTTTATATTTGGGGTCATCTGAAGGCAATTGTCTATGCTGTGAAGATACGACATGTGCAGCACCTGAAACTACGGATACTGGAAGCTTGTGCTAGCATTTCTCCTGCGGTGTTGCTATCAGTGTGTGAAGAGTGAGAGAAGAGGTTTGCATTGACAATCCAACACAATGGGCAGCACATTGAACACATTTTATAAGTGGTCAGAAACTTGTAAAGAACTCATGAAAGAATAAAGTTACATTAAAACCAAGCACACCATTGTTTTTCTTGTGAAATTCCCAATAAGTTTGATGTGTCACATGACCCTCTTCCTATTGAAAAAACAAAAGTTGGATTCAAAATGGCCGACTTCAAAATGGCCGCCATGGTCACCACCCATCTTGAAAAGTTTCCCCCCTCATATATACTAATGTGCCACAAACAGGAAGTTAATATCACCAACCATTCCCATTTTATTAAGGTGTATCCATATAAATGGCCCACCCTGTATATGGCTGCAGAATCAATCCAATGCTGAAGATGTCTTCCACTACCTCTAAGCCTAAAAACTGAGCGATCACATGACCATTCATCTCTCAGTTCTTGGCTCTGCTTTGAGCAGGGAGTGATGACTGTCAGTCATTTTATTAAGGTGTATCCATATAAATGGCCCACCCTGTATAAATGACACTGGCAAGGAAGGGTTTAACATCAGGGGCGATCAAGGGGTTAAATATGTTCCCAGGGAGATGCTTTCTAACTGTGGGGGAGAGGATTCACTGGAGGAATAGAGAGATCATGATTCAACTTAGCTGAAACACGATTTTTCTCTTTTCCTTCCTGACAGAGCAGCGGTGTGCTTTGTTTACATCGGCACACCGCTGCTCCCGTTCTCTGAATGATCGGTGGGTCGCAGAGGCCCATCTCGGCCGCCAGACCTGCTCATTGGCTCCCGCTGTGTCCAAACACAGTGGGAGGGGCACTCCAGCGGCACTGGCGCGCCCCCTAAACTGCATGCACGAAATCACGTACAGGTAAGTGATTTTGCACACCCGGGCCGCCTTAAAGCGGTTAAAGCACATTGAACTTTATAAAATTAAGAATAGAACATTTGGTTTAAGCACACAATTTAAGAAGCAGAACAGCAAGTGAGTTCCATCCTGGTAACCTGTTTATTGCCGCTAGATTTCCATTCCACAGTCTTTCCATATGCCAGGGTCATGATCCCATTCATCAATTGACTCGTTTTTTGACCATGTCTGCACATTTCAAAAGGTCCCAATTAAAGTTCAAGGGTCACAAATGTACACTTTCCAAGATTGCTGACATAGACCAGGTACCTTCTGACTATGTAGACTCTAATATGGAACCTCAACACCACTGATCCCGGCCTACAAACAACTAGCCAGTGAACTTACCCAGCACCTCAAGCCAGGCTTGATGGCCACTATACAAGAGGCAATTGATCTTTACCTGCAAAAGCCTCAGGGTGAGGTAGAACAGCACTGCACCGTTTCCTGAAGCTGGAACATTGAGCTATCACATTGGAAGACTGCCCGTTCATAATTTGTAGATCCTCACAAGAGTCATGTAACTATGGCAGAAAACTCAAAGCTCTTAAGAATCGTTCTAGAATTGAGAAGGGATACGTTTCATGGGGCTCTCCGAAATGTACAAAGCAGTAGACATTGAGAAACTCTGTTCCAAAGATATCACTGAAGCCCTGGGTCTATGGGGTCCTTTCCAAGTAAAGAGAGCCCATTGACTACACCCTCAAAGACAGGATCACACTGCCATGTATTCAGTTATCACTTACTACCTGGACTTTACTGATAAATCTAAAATTATGTGATTATTCTTCAACCATAGGCATCTGGTTTTACAGGATCACAGGCTCCTAGTGTTCTCTGACTGTTCGGCTGAAGTAAATAGATGATGCAAAGCATTTAGAAAAAGTCTGTCAATGGTTACTTTACAAACGGTTCAAATTTTTTTATCCAGTGGTAATACGGTAATAAACGAGCACACAAGGAAGCACCGCTCTGCACAGCGAAGCCCAACACAGGCAATTATACTTCACCCTTGCAGGTGTTCTGGCTCAAAAACGTCCTCCAAGCGTTTCAGAATTAGCATATGGAAACTAGAAGAATGAGCTGGCATTCACAGGAAATCTTGAGAATTATCTTTTATTCCATCGTTCCATATATGACACGGTTACAGGCTGGAGCGTTTCGGTGACAGAAGAGCGCCTTGATCACAGCATATCATCATATCACGGAACGATGAAATAAAAGATAATTCTCAAGATTTCCAGTGAGTGCCAGCTCATTCCGGTAATACGGTAATACAAATCACCACAGCTGCAGGGGACCAATGTGCTTTTACAGATGAGACTAAAGCCTAGAAGGTTGTACCATTGTTCGACATTCGGCCTTCATCTCCGATGTCCATTTTTGTTTGCTTGGATTTCTCTCACCACAGAGTTCACCTTCTTGCAAGATGTCACAAACCCAAATGAATCAGGGGAATGGTAAGACCCTTCAAGGCCCACTTATTCTGCTAACACTGTCCTTGAATGGGTTAATGACTAGTTTAAAGTCTTACTGATTTTGTTTTCAATGTGATGCAAAGTTCTTGGTTCACTTGGGGGATCTTATCAGTGGCGGCTGGTGAAATTTTTGGATGGGCGGGCGCCAGGCCCCGCCCTTCCTTTTGACCCCTCCTACTTCTAATAAGCCCCTCCCCTTATATAATCCACCCACTCCGTCCCCTGTATTCCACATATTGTGTCAGGAGTATACAGCTCAGCATTACAGGACACAGTATACCGCTCAGCATCACAGGGCACAGTATACAGCTCAGCATCACAGGGCACAGTATACAGCTCAGCATGGACACAGTATACAGCTCAGCATCACAGGACACAGTATACAGCTCAGCATCACAGGACACAGTATACAGCCCCAACATCACAGGGCACAGTATACAGCTCAGTATCACTGGATGCAGTATACAGCTCAGCATCACAGGACACAGTATACAGCTCAGAATCACAGGACACACTATACAGCTCAGCATCACAGGACACAGTATACAGCTCAACATCATAGGACACAGTATACAGCTCAGCATCACAGGACACAGTATACAGTGACACAGGTGGGGGCAGTTATGTAGCCAGTGACACAGGTGGGGGCAGTTATGCAGCCAGTGACACAGGTGGGGCAGTTATGCAGCCAGTGACACAGGTGGGGGCAGTTTGCAGCCAGTGACACAGGTGGGGGCAGTTATGCAGCCAGTGACACAGGTGGGGGCAGTTTGCAGCCAGTGACAACGGTGGGGGCAGTTATGCAGCGAGTGACACAGGTGGGGCAGTTATGCAGCCAGTGACACAGGTGGGGCAGTTATGTAGCCAGTGACACAAGTGGGGGCAGTTATGCAGCCAGTGACACAGGTGGGGCAGTTATGTAGCCAGTGACACAGGTGGGGCAGTTTGCAGCCAGTGACACAGGTGGGGCAG
>BLSH010086092.1:552994-581001 GCA_018402905.1 Glandirana rugosa
TTTGTCCTCCACGTGAAAAACCCGTACAAACCTTTCATTTCCGTATATTTTAGGTCGCCGCCGACCACACACTCCCCGCGACCGAGAGCGGCTGTCCCCCCCTCGTCGGTCCCCGGCGCTCATGGTCTCTGTGGGAGCGGAAGTCACCTCCGCTCCCACAGTGACCCGCCCCGGCTAGGCATCCAATCACCCTGGGCTCAGGGCAGCCAATCAACCTATGAGTGTGCGCCCGTTTAGCGCACACTCATAGCTTTTAATGGCCGGCCAATAGGCTCACTACTTGGCTTTCATGTGACAGCCAAGGAGCCGGAAAAAAAAAAAAAAGAAAGTCAATGTACCGGCGCCACCTGCAGGTGGGCGGGGTTGACTTTTTTTTTCTTCTTTTGCCGGCTGGGAGGCGGCGCCCCAGCGCCCCTCACACACCAGCCGCCGCTGGATTTTATATGCCTTTACTTTCCAAACATGCCCAAAAAGTGCACCTCCTGTTTACCAAACACAGGAATTTTATTTATTTTTTTTTCCGAGGGTGTGACCAGGAAACTCACTAAACACAGCAATTTTTTCTTTGAAGAATATAACCAGGAACCTTACTAAATGGGACCAAGTCACTAATCCAACAGTTGGAAGAGATTACAATATGGTCTCAGATCCATGAATGAATAGACAACATCCATCTATAAGTCATCTTTCCTCCTCCGACTGGGATATGGCCTTTTACAATTACCTGTCAGCTACTGACTTAACAGATGCCAGGAGACCTGTGGATCCACTTGAGTGTGAATTTACATGTGTCTTTGACTCATAAGTCTTTTTCTAAGTTGGACATGATTTTGATCAGTCAACCTCTCTTGGTGGATCTGCAGCAGGCCATCATCCACCCTCATTTCAGATCATGCCCCAGTGAGCCTCATGGTCTCCAGTGGTTCTTTTAAGAACACACAACCTCTTTGGAATTTCCCCTCCACCTATATAATGAAGAAACCTTTGCTAAATATCTCCAGTATTGGTAGCTGGACTTCAAATTCCATAATGCCCCCAAAGGAATGGCATGATTCTTTACTGAGAGACACATAGAGCCATTCTGTGGGGAACAATTCTGGACCTACTCTTCCCTCTCGTAAAAAGTTGATTAACCACCTGCCACCCACCCACAGTACATTAACTGCGGGTGGCAGCTCCAGGCTAAGTGGCTACATTGTGGCTTACTCCCTGGTTTTTGGGCATGCTGCGTGTGCCCCTGTTGATGTGTGCTGTGATTTGTCACAGCATGAGTCTGTCAGCAGGTTACAGCCATGATTTTGGCTCTATACTGTACCTGCTGATTGGCTGTTGCCAATCACAGCACAGACCTCTGTGTGTTTGTAAACAGAACACACGGGATTTTCCTTCCTCTCCAAGCTCTTTTCACTCAGGGAGAGAAGCTAGCCAGATTCTTTGTGAGTACAAGCAGCACATATACACTTGTATACATGTTAGGCAGATTTAACCTCTTAATTGCCCTCCACAGTTAATCCTTTGATTGAGCTGTCACCAAACCAGTGTCATTAGTAAAGTGACAGTGTACAATATTATCACTAATCACTGTATTAGTGTAACTAGCGACGTCAGTTCGTCAGTTAGTGTCCCTCCCAAATTGCCTGCCAAACTATCAAAGTCACACTATAAGTCGCTGATCACCATCATTACTAGTAATGTGTCTGTACAGAACAGTATCTGGATCACGATCAGAACTTTATTAGTGTCCTCAACAGTATAATGTCCCCAAAAATGCAGTTTGGTTTTTACCAAAGACATGTAGCAGAATACATGTTGGCCTAAATTAATTTAGAAATTAGATTTTATTGGATCTGTATTATAACAGAAGGTAGAAAATATGTTTTTTTTTTGTTTTAATTTTGGTATTATTTTATTTATAAAATAAAAAAGAAAACAGTGGCTATAAAATACCACCAAAGAGAAAGCGCTAGTTGTGTGAAAAAAAATGATATATATTGAATTTGGGTACAGTGTTGCATGACCAAGCAATTGCCAGTTAAAGTAGTTCAGTGCCGAATAGCAAAAATGCCCTGGACACAAAGAGGGTAAAGCCTTCCGGGGGTCAAGTGGTTAATGAACATATGGGCTGGGGAGGATTCGGAAAGCATACAAAATCATGGATATGTGACCCTGCTTTATTCTTTATGGTCTTGTTGGATCCTGTTGGAAATGCATCATGTTCTCCCTGATTCAAGCTAAGTATGCTATTCCATTTTCTCATACAATTATGTTAGTTATGCCCAAATGCAGTGGTAGCAGGCCCATAGGGGGTGCCCGTGCACCGCCCCCCCTCCAAAAAGAAGAAAAAAAGTCCCCTTTAAAAAAAAAAAAAAAATTTAAGCTGGACACAGTGCACTATGGGAAGCGTGACGTCGCTGCAATCACATGATTGCAGGTATCACACTTCAATGGCAGGGTTTATTCCTGCCTTGAGGCACTTTGCTCTGCACCTCAAGAAACTGATTCGCTCACAGAGTGTCAATCAATCACTGCCGTCCACTAGACGGTGGTGATTGATCTCGGAGGAGCCGTTGCGCCACTTCCGGTCGTGCAGAGAGAAGCTGGAAGTGACGTGATGGGCGGCTCCCTTCCCCAGCGTTTCCGAGAGCCAGCATCGGGACAACTGAGGGCTCCGCACACTGACATGATCCCCTGTGAGCTGGAGGTGAGTGCTCTCCTGGGAGCCCCGTGTGCTTGAGCACTGATAGAAGCCGCAGGATGGATCGTAGTGTAGGGATTAGATCAGATCTCACCAGGGATGGTCAGAGACTATTACATATACAGGGACATCAGAGAAGGGGACTTTGGGAAACTCATCACTAAGTATTAGAAGTTGGCAGCGGCATGTGACCTAACATCTTGAAGCATTGGCATGTGTTGAGTATGACCAACGTGTATGATAACACTGGTAGGGACCCTGAAGTCTGGTAGCATTGCCATGTGATAAGGATGGCAGCGGTGGTATCAGCAGTACCTTGAAGTCTTATAGTATTTGCAGTGTGATGAAGGTGGCAGTGGTAGGTACCCTAATATCTTTTAGCACTGGCATGTGATGTGTATGGTGTCACTGGTAGGTACCCGGAAGTTTTGTAGCATTGCCATGTGGTATAGCTGGCAGTTGTAGGTACCCTATTGTCCTTTAGCTTTGGCATGTGACAAGGATGACCATGTGTAAGATGTAATTGGTAGGTACCCTGAAGTTTGATAGCATTATCATATGATAAGGGTGGTAGAGGTAGGTATCCCAATGTCTGGTTGCATCACCATGACATATAGCTGGCTGTGGTAGGTGCCCTAATATTTTGTAGCAGTGGCATGTGATGAGGATGACCATGTGTATGATGGCAGTGGTAGGTACCCAAAAGTCTTTTGGCATTTGGATGTAGTCAGGATGATCACGTGTAATATAAATGCTTTAGATTTATGCGATTCTTGCACATGTTTGTTGCCGCTATAGATTTATGCGATTCTTGCACATGTTTGTTGCCGCTATAGATTTATACGATTTTTGCACATTTTTGGTGCTGCTATAGAGCTATGCAATTCTTGCACATGTTTGTTGCTGCTATAGATTTATGTGATTCTTGCACATATTTGTTGCTGCTAGATTTATGCGATTCTTACATATATTTTTTTGCTATAGATGTCTGCGATTCTTGCACAAATTTGTTGTTGCTATAGATTTATGCGATTCTTGCACGTTTGTTGCCGCTATAGATGTATGCGATTCTTGCACATTTTTGGTGCTGCTATAGATTTATGCGATTCTTGCACATGTTTGTTGTTGCTATAGATTTATGCGATTCTTGCACATTTTTGGTGCTGCTATAGATTTATGCAATTCTTGCACATTTTTGGTGCTGCTATAGATTTATGCGATTCTTGCACATTTTTGGTGCTGCTATAGATTTATGCGATTCTTGCACATATTTGTTGCTGCTATAGATGTATGCGATTCTTGCACATGTTTGTTGCCGCTATAGATTTATGCAATTCTTGCACATATTTGTTGCTGCTATAGATTTATGCGATTCTTGCACATGTTTGTTGCTTCTATAGATTTATGCGATTCTTGCACATATTTGTTGCTGCTATAGATTTTTGCAATAGTTGCACATATTTGTTGCTGCTATAGATTTATGCGATTCTTGCACATGTATGTTGCCTCTATAGATGTATGCGATTCTTGCACAATTTTGTTGCTGCTATAGATTTATGCGATTCTTGCACATGTTTGTTGCTTCTATAGATTTTTGCGATTCTTGCACATATTTGTTGCTGCTATAGATTTGTGCGATTCTTGCACATATTTGTTGCTGCTATAGATTTGTTAGATAGTTGACCTAAACATTACAATTTTCAATATTCTATCCACCAGTAATGATAAATAATCCCCTGATAAATGGCTATTTGCAGTGCAGCATTACTAACAGTTTAATGTTTCAATTTGATTGCGCACCCAAAAATTTTGAGCACCAGCCGCCACTGACAGGAGTCCTGACACAATGGATGGAATCTATAAGGGGTGGGGCTTACAATAAGTGGGAGGGGTCAAAAAGGAAGGGCGGGGTCTCGCGCCCCCCATCCAAAAATTTCACCAGCTGCCACTGCCCAAATGATGGATCATATAAAAACTTTGATGGGCTCTTTCATGCTTTCTGAGGGCACTTTCATGCCCTCTGTTAGCATTACATGGAGTTCTGCTTTTCCATCATACATTATATTTTAAAACTACTCGTTATTAATGTTTGAAAGGTATAAAAAAAAGTAGTCTTTTTCCTAACTATATATTATCCTAAGTTTATAGTGTATAATGTAAATGAATAAAATGAAGGAATATCATGTTGCATGTATATTGTATTGAGGGTCTTTCACACAGGCTTTGAATTTTACAGCAGCCTTAACGTGTGTTAACGGATCTATAGTGCTAATAAGCATTTTGGTTGCATTTGCACAGGCATTCATGTTGCATCAATGCTCCTCAAACTTGCCATGAGATGTGTTTTTTTTTTTTGTACAAGGCTAAAATGGGAAATGATTACTTTTGACTAGAGTTGAGCGAACCCGAACTGTAAAGTTCGGGTTCGTACCGAACTTTGGGGTGTCCAGGACTTTTCAAAAAAAGTTTGGGTTCGGGGTTCTGGTATTTTATTCCACGTGTTGAATAGCTGCCAAGGGCAACCAATCAACAAGTGTTTCACTGGTTTGCCCTTAGAAGCCATCACAGCCATGCCTACTAATGGCATTACTGTGATTGGCCAGTGCATCATGTGACCCAGCCTCTATATGGGGCTGGAGTCACCGTGCTGCATGTCATATGCTCTCAGGATAGTTTAGGTAGAGGATGCTGCTGGCTCTGTGAGGGACAGATTGCAGATATTATATAACATCTCATCCTGCATTACTGAACGATCTGATTGTGGACTAGGTAGAGATACTAGTACTGCTGCTTTGAGGGACAGATTGCAGACCCCATCCTGCTGCACAGAACGATCTGACTGGACTAGGTAGAGTCTACTGCTTAGAGGGACAGAATATTGTTCTAAAATCATCTCCAAGTTCTATAGGGAAAGGTTCCAGCTGTTGCTTTAAGGGACATATTATTGTTCTAAAATCATCTCCAAGTTCTATAGGGAAAGGTTTCAGCTGTTGCTTTAAGGGACAGATTATTGTTTCTTGCACAAAATTAAAAAGTGCATCTACATTACTGGTTTAAAAAAAAAATATTCCAAAAACTACATTTTCCAATGGTGCATTTCTTGCACAAAAATAAAAAAAAATGTCTACATTGCTGGTTTAAAAAAAATATATATATATTCTAAAAACTACATTTGCGGCCAGCGGTGCATTTCTTGCACAAAAATAAAAAAAACAGTGCTGGCTACCTCCTCCTCCTCCGCCGCCACTTCCACCGCCTCCTCAACCTCCAACTCCACATCCACCTCCATTTTTAATTTTTTATGTGATTTTAGCTTAAAAGTTATTTTAAGTTATTTCCCTATCTCCATTTCTTTGTAGGGCACTTGTCCGACTCCCATTTTCCTTCCTTTTGCAGACCTCTAGGACTTGCCAGGACTTTGTTACAGCCATTTTTGTGCCTAAAAGTTTAGGTCCCCATTGATTTCAATGGGGTTCGGGGTCCGGGATAAAGTTCGGGTCAAGTTCGGTCCCGAACCCAGACTTTTTCCCGAAGTTCGGCCGAACCTGCCGATCCCGAACTTCCAGGTGTTCGATCAACTCTACTTTTGACTCTTTGCAACCTCTTGTGCTGCGCTTCAATAGAAGAGAATGGAGGCAGTTGGGAAGCATTAATGCCTGCTGAACTCTGCATGCAGTGTTAATTTTGCTTCGCCCACAATGCGAGGCAACTCTAACACTGCAGTGTGAACACCTTCGTCCAGCATTGATAGACGGTTAGAAAATGTTAAAAATGTAACCCAGCAGCCTTTTTTCAATGCCTGTGTGATAGAACCCTTATGACATTGTCATTGTACTCATATGTTATTCTTCTGTCCACATATGTGCTCTATGTGAATTGCTGATCATCCATCAATAAAAAGTATATAAACCAAAAAAAAAGAAAAACATATAAACCCATACTTGAGAGCTCTTAACCTTTAACCTTTGTTTACTATATGAATAGACAATATTACTTTTACAAAGTGAACCTTCATGTGATTTAAAGAAAATAGTGATGCAGTGTTCAGGTGATTCGATAGTTGAAATAAACACAGATGTACCTTATTCACACAGATTCCCATTTTTTACTAAACTCAGTGAGCATTTGCAAAGTGAAAGGATTAAGCAACTTTATAAACTTAGGCCCCTTTCACACCGAGGCGCTTCTAAACTGCCAGTAAAACACTGAGCGCTTTTGAAGAGCTTTTCAGGTGCTTTTGAAGAGCTTTCCATCCTTTAAATGGAAAGGGCATTTTTTCACCGCCCTGCCAGCGTACTGCCACAGTGTGAAAGCATTCATTGATTTCAATGGAAATAGGTTTCCGTGAGATTTTTTAGTGTGAAAGCACCTGAAAAGCACCAGTGTGAAAGGGATCTTAGTGAGAAGGAGTAGTAAAAAACAACTATTGTGCAGCATTGTACACCAGAACAAAGAACTTGCACAAGTATAAGTAAATATGAATGTCCCATGTACATATAATTACTAAACGTTAGCATAAAAATTATGTTTAAAAAAAACACATACTACCAAGGTTGTGTACATCAAACTTTATGGTAATTATAAAATTGAAAAGACTATAGATTGTCTTTCAATACTGGCAGCTATAGAATATTTTTTTTTTGCTATTGGAAAAACTGTTGTTTTCATATATAACTTAAACTGGTAGTAAAGTCCTTTTATTAATTTACACCTACAGGTAAGCCTATAATGCTTACTTGTATGTGCATCTGCTAAACATGCACCGTTTAGAAGATTTTTACTGTGCTCTCAGTGGAAGGCATGCCATCCATTGAGAGAGCTGTTCTGTGGCCGTGACATCATCCTGGCTCAGATATTCAAACGGCCAGAACCCGGAAGGAAGATTGGGTAAAGATGGAAGCCCTGTCAGAGGTAGCAGCATGCTGCTGGAGGGCTTTGTTTTACTTTCAAAGATTTTATTTCAATTTCAGATATAACAAAAATAGGTACATTTCATCAGAGAATAAAGAAGCAAAGAATGATACAGTGAATAGATACCGTATATACTCGAGTATAAGCCGAGTTTTTCAGCAAGTTTTTTGTGCTGAAAAAGACCCCCCTCAGCTTATACCCGAGTCAGTGTCTGTGGGTGATGAGTAGATTCACATTAAACAGAGCCGTGCTGCTTCTAAGAGCCGTTCTATGCATGTAACTGTGACTAATCACATTGGAATGTAGAGAATGCTGAGAGAGGTGTCAGATTTTCATCTTGATGTCGGGGAGGTGGGCGGGACACGCGTGTGTTAGCTGTTCAGTCCTGCCCACCTCAGATCTCAGTGAAGATCTGCAGCTCTCTCTCAGCATTCTCTGCATTCCAATGTGATTAGTCACAGTTACGTGCACAGAACGGCTCTTAGAAGCAGCGTGGCTCTGTTTAATGTGAATCTACCTTACTCATCCCTTATGTGTTCTGGCTACAGTCTCTGTGTCCTGGCTAAAATCCCTGTGTACTGGCTACAATCCCTGTGTTCTAGCTCCCTGTCCCTGTGTTCTGGCTACAATTCCTGTGTTCTGGCTCCCTGTCCCTGTGTTCTGGCTGCTGCATTTCCCACCCTAGGCTTATACTCGGGTCAATAACTTTTCCCAGTTTTTGTGGTAAAATTAGGTGCCTCGGCTTATATTCGAGACGGCTTATACTCGAGTATATACGGTAAGTCCACCGAGAGGTCTATTGGACTCTTGGATTGACTTTCCATTTTGATGTAACTGTTCACGAGTAAGAGGTGTCTTAAGGACATCATTCCCTGTGGATAGTGATGGCAGGCTCAACTTCCCCATCTCTCAGCACCCCAATATGGGAACAAGCTGTGCCTGAGGGGGGAGTTTCGCTCCATCGAGTGAGACTGGGAAGGTAACTCATATCCCTAATGAACTGTGGGAAAGATAAGACATGAGGGGTCTGAGTGCCACTTGACACCATCCTACTGGTATTGAGTCAGCCATAAACCAGCTGGTTAAAAGAACATAATAACTGTAGTACCGAAAGAAAAAATAAGGATAGAACAGAGAAAAAGATAGAAAGAGAGCAAAAAAGCACCTAAAGTCAGATCGGTTTGATAGAGTCTAGAGGTAGGGTTGGACACGGTATGAAAGAGATACCTATGTAGGCTGCCCAGGGTTCCCAGATATCCTTAAACCTCTTAGTTGAGTCCGAGAGGATGCTGGATAACTTCTCTTGAGACATGATCCAGGAGACTTTTCGTATGGAAGCTGCAAAGGAGATCTTAGGTTGTTTCCATGCTTTCACTATAGTAAGCTTGGCCCTGAGCAGAATGAAATGAACAAGTTTCCTATTTGGTTTACAAAGATTTGGGATGTATGCATTAAGAAGAGCAAGCTCAGGGGACCTGGAAACCCGAGTTTTGGTCAGCCTCTCCATAAGGTTGAACATTTTTCTCCAAAATGGGCGTAATCCTTGGGCATTCCCACCAGATATGTGGCATTGATCCCAATAAGGAACATCCTCTAAAACACTGTGGGTCTGCTGAGGGATAGATGGAGGCAAGCTTTGTCTGGGTGAGGTACCATCTGGTGATAACCTTAACACTAGCCTCCATTAGGGCAGTGTTTAGGATACCTTGAAAGGGTTTAGAGAAACGTGCCAGGTCTCCAAGTCCCAAGAAAACTGAAATTCCTCCTCCCAGTGATTCATATAGGAGGCTTTCGCCATTGGTAAGGTGAGAGATGTGTAGACTACAGAGATGCCCCCCCCCCCCTGCTCCGCACCAAACTTCATAAGCCGTGAATTTGGGTGGAAGGGGCTTGTCTCTCCAAATCTGCTGGAGGTAATGAGAGATTTGTTGGAATCTAAACCTTTCCGAATCTGGGAGGTCAAGTTTGCTTGTACAATGGCTAAGAGACCTGGGTCCCAGTGGAGTGAAAAAGTGTCCTATACGGTACAACCCCTTGTCCAACCACCACTTGAACGCTTTGATGTCTAGCCCTGGAGGGAAATCCGGGTTGTGAAATATATGCGCTAGGGTATTCAGAGAGGAGGGCTTTGGTACATCTTTTATAATGTTCTTTTATAATGTGCTAGTTTGCATTGCATACTAGCACATTATGGTCTTAACTGGAAGCAATTTTTTTCTTTTTTGCGTTTTTTTGTGGTCTTCTAGCCCTTTAAACAGTAAAAAGTTGCACAATATGGCATAGCAATTGCAGGGTTTTGTCTATAGGCTTTAAATATATATTGATTTTTTTTTTGTTGTATGTAAAATACACCACTATCTTTTTTTATTCATCTTCTATCATATGTATAGGCAAGGCAAAACAAGAAACAGCTTATCAATAGCATGGACCCAATAAGGAATAAGACCACTTTTTGTCTCCAGGGCAGCTTAATTGCGAGTTAGAATGCCACAAATTCTAAACTGTGTGCCTTGACATTGTGCACCGGGAAGAAAAGCCTTAATTTCTGTGAGGGATAAAATAGTTTTAAATCAGCTTAGAACTTTGCAGTACACACCTTGGTGACAGGGGAGGCCATTGACGGTATCTAACAATTAAAATAATAAAGAAAACCCTTAGAAAAACACTGAAAAGGGACTCTTGATCCTGGAAGGAGCACTGAGGTCAGAACAAAAATATAAGACTGTAACAACTGTAAATGAAAGGCCAAAGAGGAGCTGTTTACTAAAGAAGATAACAAACTAGTAGTAGCCCCAACCTTCTTTTGTGTACTTAGGGGATAGGCAGCCAAAAGAACAAGAGTGCCACAGCCCAATGTGTGTTAAATCTAGTACACACATACCGAATGTCGAGCAGCATTGGCCGGTTCAATAGAAACCGGCTGACCTTCAGCCCGTTTGTACTGCAGTCGTTTGGTCGATGGGCATGACTGAAAAAGGTCTGCTGATCGCCCCCCTCTCAGAACATAATAGCAGAGCAGGGGGAGATCGCTGTACAAAAAAAAACTACTAGTGTGTACTAGGCTTTACAGCTGTGTGCCAATTGCTTAGGTGACAATTTTTCAATATTTGATTAAGTGTGGCGCTAAATACCAAAACTAAACTAAGAAAAAAAAAAAAGACCTCTGAAAAGTGAAATTAAAAGTGAAAGAGAAAACATTCCCCAATAATAAAATAGAGAAAAGGCAGCAAGGAGTCTGACTGCCCAAAGAGCTGGCAATCAGAATTTAAACAAAGTTTCCTTACTGACCCTAATTTTTTACAGCGTTCCCTAAGTTTTCCCTACAACAGTTTCCAATTCACTGACACTATGGCTGACACTATGGCTGTTCTTTGCCCCCACCCTTCTTTTTTAGTAAGAGGCTGGCTTTGCAAAGGCCTCCTTCTCCCATGTGAATCTGTACACAAATTTCCCAGGACCACGAACCTCAAACCCATAGGATTCCCCTTGAACCCACGGTAGCGGTGAACCTGAACTGTATCCCTATTTATATAACTATTTAAAAAATATATAAATTTAAAGTGTAACCACATTTTCACAAAAAAATGAAAATGTGAACACCCAACATTCTCCCCAACCCCAGTCTCTGATGCACTTTCCTGCTATGAGTGATTAGCTGTCACTGCCTTTGCAGTTAGTTCAAGGGTTCAGGAATTTGAAAGCCCCACTCTTCTTCCCCTTCTTTACTTATTTCTTCCAGGATGGATCAGAGATATTCTGATTGGTCAAAGTGGTCACATGCCACCATGTGTTCAATCAAAATCACTCTGATCTGTCCAGAAAGCCTTAAGGAAAGAAGGGGAAGAAGAATAGGGCTTTCAAATCCCCAGACTGCTGCACTAGCTGTGTGGGCAGTGACAGCTAATTAACCATAAAGGTAAGTGTAGTGGGGACCCGGTGTTAGTTTAGCAAGGGACAGGTTGGTACAGGTTTGTTAAAAAAAATGGTGAACTTACACTTTAAAATACTGGGTATAGGCTGGGCAAGATTATAGTGGAACATAATCCTATGCTATGCTATGATTAAAAATTAGTTTTTTCATAGACCTGATCTAACTACTAAATTTAAATATATCTTGAAAGATACATGGTGTGTCATTCACTTTTGTAAGGCCCAATATTAAATGTGGATCAGGTCGCAAGATAAGGAGAATCCATACTTGTGGCTACTGTCCTATTTCTGAATTGCTGAACCCTACTTCTGAAATTGCAGATTCTCCTAAGAGGCATTATCTTAAAATAAAGCAATATTTAAATTACAGGTCTGATTGCATATCATCTACATTGGATTGGGTTGTTCTTACCCAAAGATTAATATGAGCAAAATAAAAAATGAAACCAAAAGCATTTGTACACTATATATGATATAAATAAAATAAGAAGGTCACTTTCCATTTGTGGTATGAAGCAAGTTAAGATGAACCCAAAAGATGGTGATGCATTGAGATAATTTCTTACAAAGAAAGCACATTCGATTTTTTCTCTTTGTACTATATTGGATGATGATTTATTTTTAGGTGTAGGTACACTTTTAATCTTAAATGTTTCTCTTCAAATCATATCATTTGTTTTTGCTTTTGTATCCACTGGAAATTTCAATATTTTTATTTTCACAGAACTGGATAAGTAACTGTTTTTGTTCAAGTTAGGGGTCATCACCTCTATTACGTTTGGATCAGTTTTATCAACACATACACATATTGATTTCAGGAGTTATGATTGTTTCTTGTTTCTTTAAACAGAAATGGAGAGAATTATCCCCTTGCAGCTATATTTACCTTCATGAGCCTCATCTCGCTATCCAAGGGTTAGATCAATTGCCCATGCCCTATATGGCCTATCTCTGTGCGGCTTACTTCACTATCATTATCTGCTGATTTCCAATCTCATCAAAGAACCATTTTCCTTTCAGATCTTGATCTCAGATCATTTTGGCCTTTATTTAGCCCAGCGATTTCAGTCTATAAATGGACATTTCCTCATGTTGGGGCTCTTTACTAATCTCTTTCCTTACATATGTTGCGTTAAACATTCTATGAATTACATTTGTGCATTATAATGGTTATTACTGCTTTCCCTTGTTATGGAAACACTTTTGAGCATATTGAATTTGATTACTAATAATAATTCCATAATAATATTTTTGTAAAAGCTCATTTTATATGCAAGCACACTTTTATCTAATTGCTTAACTGGGATAGCGAGATACACATGCCTGTTAGGGGTGTGAAAAGGGTGTCTACCAATACGTCTCAGCTATTGGCAGTAGAGAATTATTTTTAAAGCCTAAGTGCAGCCAAAATCAAAAACATAAAACAGGATCTAAGAATGGAGGATGGGCAGATGATTAATAACTCTCTCCATTCATAGATTGTGCTCCATTCATAGAAGTAGAGATGGGCCGAACACCCCCCTGTTTGGTTTGCACCAGAACTCCAGAACAGAGAAAAATTTCTGATCCACACGATGAACCCTATTAAAATCTTTTGGGACTCGAACTTGAAAAATCAAAAGTCCCCATTTTGAAGGCTTATATGCAAGTTATTGACTATAAAAGGGGTATGGGGGTCCAGGTACTGCCCTGGGGGGCAATCCAGGCTTAGAATGCACTGTAAATTTGTGTGTTCACTGAATGGGCCCACCGGCAAGGTTCGGGCCAAACCTTTGCTTGGCCTGAACCATTCGCCCAACTCTACATAGAAGCTGTTGCACGGCTTCTATGAATGAGGCATATAGGGGGAGAAAAAGTCAACCTCTCCTGATGAGAGCCTTTGGCATCCCGTTAGCTGTATTATTCCCCACCACACCTAAAAATTACAACGGGAGGCAAGACACAAGAGGATTATTACTAACAACAAAGGAATCAACACAAAGGACACATGCTACTAACTTATGTCATGCCCCTTGTGCTGATTTCTCTGTTTTTTATTTTGGCTGCACTTAGATTTTAATTGTATGCTATTTTGTGCAAGGGGCAGCATGCAAGTACAATTGTTTGTTGGGCGCTATTGGTGGAGCTACATAAATCGGGGGTAGGGGGGATGGGAAATGGGATTCATGCAAAAATAAATAGACAACAAAAGAGATAAGTAAGCTAATAGATCCATTCCCACTGCTTATTGTTGGGTGCAGAATGTTTTTGTGCATGAAATTGGTTAGACATGTTAGTTTTCTCATGATTTACATATTTAAGTATTTTTAATGATATATTCTCATTCCATCACATCTTTACATTAGAGATACACATACAACAGGTATTGTTTGGTAATGCAATTTGGGTAGGAGTAAGTTAACTGGAGATGTAAATAGTTAAATAGGTCAAAAAACACTCATATAGATGTACAGTATCTCACAAAAATGAGTACACCCCTCACATATTTGTAAATATTTTATTCTATTTTTTCATGTGACAACACTGAATAAATTACACTTTGCTACAATGTAAAGTAGTGAAGGTACAGCTTGTATAACAGTGTACATTTGCTGTCCCCTTAAAATAACTCAACACACAGCCATTAATGTCTAAACCACTGGCAACAAAAGTGAGTACAAACCTACGTGAAGATGTCCAAACTGGGCCCAAAGTGTCAATATTTTGTGTGGCCTCCATTATTTTCCAGCACTGTCTTAACCCGCTTGGGCATGGAGTTAACCAGAGCTTCACAGGTTGCCAATGGAGTCCTCTTCCACTCCCCCATGACGACATGACAGAGCTGGTGGATGTTAGAGACCTTGAGCTCCTCCACCTTCCATTTGAGGATGCCCCACAGATGCTCAATAGGGTTTAGGTCTGGGGACATGCTTGGTCAGTCCATCACCTTTACCCTTAGCTTCTTTAGCAAGGCAGTGGTCATCTTAGAGGTGTGTTTGGGGTTAGTTATCATGTTGGAATACTGCCCTCTGAAGGTAGGGGATCATGTTCTGCTTCAGTATGTCACAGTACATGAACTGTAGCTCCCCAGTGCCGGCAGCAGTCATGCAGCCCCAGACCATGACACTCCCACCACCATGTTTGACTGTAGGCAAGACACACTTGTTTTTGTACTCCTCACCTGGTTGCCGTCACACACGCTTGACATAATCTGAACCAAATAAGTTTATCTTGGTCTCATCAGACCACAGGGTTCTAATAATCCATGTCCTTAGTCTGCTTGTCTTCAGCAAACTGTTTGTGGGCTATCTTGTGCATCATCTTTAGAAGAGGCTTCCCTCTGGGAGGACAGCCATGCAGACCAATTTGATGTGTGGCGTATGGTCTGAGCACTGACAGGCAGACCCCTTCAACCTCTGCAGCAATGCTGGCAGCACTTATACATTTATTTCCCAAAGAAGACCTCTGTATATGATGCTGAGCACGTGCACTTGCACTCAACTTCTTTGGTCGACCATGGCAAGGGCTACTCTGAGTGGAATCTGTCCTATTAAACCACTGTATGATCTTGGCCATCGTGCTGCAGCTCAGTTTCAGGGTCTTGGCAATCTTCTTATAGCCTAAGCCATCTTTATGTAGAGCAACACTTTTTTTTCATATCCTCAAAGAGTTCTTTGCCATGAGGTGCCATGTTGAACTTCTTGTGACCAGTATGAGAGAGTGAGAGCGATAACACCAAATTTAACACACCTGCTCCCCCATTTACATCTGAGATCTTGTAACACTAATGAGTCACATGACACCGGGGAGGAAAAATGCCTACTTGGGCCAGATTTGGACATTTTTCACTTAGAGGTGTACTCACTTTTGTTGCCAGCGGCTTAGACATTAATGGCTGTGTATTGAGTTATTTTGAGGGGACAGCAAATTTACACTGGTATACACGCTGTGCACTCACTCCTTTACATTGTAGCAAAGTGTAATTTCTTCAGTGTTTATTTTTCAAAGCAAACGTCCCTATCCATCCATGTATCCATGCTTTATTTTTCTGAGAAATTATCCTAAAAAACACACCCCCCTAGCATTTCTGGACACGGCCATCTTGAGTAAGGGCAGATGATTCATAAGGACCATAACTGGAGCACTGGTATACAGCTATGGGATGGGGGAGAAGGGATGGGAGGTTGCACAGGGAAAAGGGCAACTTAAAAGCCCAGTGGGGAAATGTCCGCAACGCTGCCTGAATCAGACCAAGTGGCTCTGATTAGGGATATAAGCGACCAGCTGTCATAGCAGAAGCAGACTCTGTAATGGAAGAGAGGAGAAAGCAAAGCGGCGCCAATCTGAGTGCAGCATGGATTAGTAAAATTCAGGTTTATTCGTAATAAACTCACATCTTAGTGAAGATAAACAGGCATGTAGTTCAATTAGTATTAGTAGCCACAGGCGTCCCTTTTCATCTTGCTGGGCATGAATCCCTTGTTGTCCGCTCTGGTGGTGTCCAAGGTTCCAGTCCAGAAGAGGGTTTAGCCAGGCAAGCTGTCAGAGCGTACACATGCAGGGGCTGAAGGTCAGGGGATGTGGCAAGGCAAGCTTGCATTCGGAGCGTCCGTGCTCCTTCATCAGGCATTTCCACTGATGTGATTCATGTAGCATATACTTCCTGGAAACCATCTGCCTTTGCTCAGGCATGAAGGCAGGAAGATGTGCTTAGATGAGGAAACCCATCCTCCCCTTCTGAAGACTCCTAGGATGAATGACTTAATTTGCCTAGGCCAGAAACCAGAAGGTAAAGCCCCGTACATATGGGCCGAATGTCGGGTTAAAAAAAAACAGCCGACATTCGACCCGGGTGCATGCCACCCTCTCCGACAGAAACCGGCCGTTTGATTGGCTGCTGACAGATGAGCATGCTGGAAAGCCAGCAGTCGACCATCTCCCAATCTGCGCTCTCTGCCAATGGCGGAGTGGTCTGGTGGGGGGGTCATCCCCCTGTCAGAACACAATGGCTTAGCAGGGGAGATCGCTATACTAACTTTGCATAGTTAGTACTAAGCTTCAACCGGAGCTGACAGGTTTTTTTTAGGCTCAACCAGCTTGGTTGAACAAGAAAAAACTCTTAGTATGTACCAGACTTTACAGTAGAAATGTAAAAAAAACTTCAAAACAAGTAAATATGATGTAATTTCCAATATATTTACTAATGCTAACAGCATAAGTATTAAAGATAAGCAATGTTGACTGAGAGTGAAGGTGCATTTTAATGAAATTAACAGTAATAGTTTGCTAGCCAGCTCCCCTTGCCACCCAATCCGCTTACAGGGTTTACAGGGAGACAATGATCATTATAATTGCAACAAACAAGTACATTTTTTCTTGATCACAGAGTCCATTGAAGTCACATCTTCCATACATGTAACATAAAACACTGATAAAGGATATTTTAAGATTTATATACATCACAAGCCGACAAGAGAATGGTTCTGTGTTGTACTGACCTGAGGCAAGGTCATACTTATGTCATACTAATGTGCTATAAAATATTTTATTTCATGTTACTATGATATAATACCTTCTTTTTAGGCTTCTAGTCTGGCTTTATTTTTTTTTAGTGTGCTGCTAGCCTTCCATGTTCATTTTTCCACAAATTAATAATTTACTTTTATTCCGGTATAGTACTTAAATGTCTAGTGATTCCTAGTGACATCCAGGCCACACTAGGAATATGAGTACTATATTAAACATGAACTGGAAAGATTATTTATACAGGTAAATAAATGCATCTTGACAATTGTGCCTTAGCCCATGACTCACATTTCTGTCCTTTACTTTATATAGCTATAACATCACTGGATCACCAGTTCTTTAGAAGAGTAGGGCCTTAAAAACTTTCAGGGATGTCTGAGATTCTTCACTGATTCTGTGTTTGTTGTGGAAAACAGAAATTTCTTTTAAACATTCAGTCTTTGGTTTTTCAAGTTACCATAACCAAAACATCAAAGTTTTATAAATCAGTGAAATTCAGGGAAATTTCTAATCCTACCTATAACAGCCATAGCAATAATTGTATGTAAAATCCGGCAGGCTAGTTGTACCCAGATTGGGCAGAGCCCCCAGAGAGCTGAGGCACTCATGCATATCACTGGATTGAGATGTAGCTCAGGTAAGAATTAGGGGGGCTGGGGGATGCTGCACAGAGATGCATAAAATGCATGAAGGTAAAAAACCTTGAGCCTTTGGAACCACCTTGACTACCAGCCATAGTCATCTTCCTCTTACTCACTACAGCTTTTCACCACTGTAAGCAAAGAGAGGAGGCTCTCTGTAAACTACAAGTCTTGACTTAAAGGAGAAGTGTGGGAAAAAAAACAAGCAACATACTGATCTATATGGCTGCAGAATCAATCCAGTGCTGAAGATGTCTTCCACTACCTCTAAGCCTAAAAACTGAGCGATCACATGACCATTTGTCTCTCAGTCCTTGGCTCTGCTTTGAGCAGGGAGTGGTGACTGTCAGTCACCACTCTCTGCTCTGCCCCTCCAGCGCTCACTTCAGGTGTGTTAGGAGTGGAGAGGAGGGTGAGCGGTGCTTGAGTGAAGGTCTGCTTTAACAATTAATTTTACAAATGGAAACCATCAAATATAATATATTGGTATACTGTATAATATTTTATTTGATCCTCATGATTAAGCTCTGAGAGAGAGAAACAAATTTGGGGGGTGTGGCCTGGTTGGAGTACAGGCTGAGGTTGCCATACCCTTAAGATTCATGAGATCGTTTTGATGTGTGGCTACAGGAAAATTCTTTTCTATAAACTATTTTATTATTATATATAGTATTTAAAACAGTTGGATAGTACAGTAAATTCCTCAAGATTAATTGTTTCACATGTTAGTATATTAAAAAATGTACAAATCCTACAGAGATGGCAAAGATTTAAAGATAAAAGTGGATATTGCTTGCAGTATAATGTTATTTGGTAAAGATGGTTTTCTGTTTAACCTTTTTATTGTGTATTTTGTCTTGACTGGTTATCTATTATGCCTTGACTTCTTATCTGCCTGCTGTCAAACACCATCATACACTTGACAGTTACCACATAGTAATTTGTTTCCAGTTCAGTGGGTGATAAAAGCGAGGGTTTCGTTTTCTAAATGTGTCAAATGGTTCTCTTACAGTAAAAGCCTGTCACTGGGTCCTCCAGAGAGGCACATTTGTGCAAAACAGATTATTCCCAGGAAAATTGTGCACATGTAAAATCCTATTTTCAAAGATCATTTAAACGTTTTGATATAAAAATACCTCTGAATGCTGTACACCATTATAATTAGAAGAATCAATATAAATAGCTAAGAGTTAGTTAAATCTTTAAAAACAGAAAAAAATAACTTTATAGTAACAGATGGGAGTTGAATGAAGTGTATTTTAAGTGATGTGCAGTTACCTATAATAACTTTTCATATTTAAATTTTTAATAACATTACATTTTTATTAGTTACTATGGATAATTGTACTATGTGCATTGCTATTAACTTTATCAAAGTTAATATAATAAATACAATTGATTAAAACTTTTAAAGCACACTGTAAAAAATAATGTGCTGGGTCTACTCAAAAAAATTGAGGCAACTAATTGCAACAGCTTTTTAAGTACTATCAACTAAACTTATTTTTGTCTGACTCATTAGACTTTTCATGTTTTCAACTTTATTGTTTTATCCGCTTGCCGATCAGCCATCGCAGTTATACTGCGGCAGCTTGGCTCGGCTGCACAAATCGCCATCAATGTACGTCGGTCAGGCGTGCGCGGTTTGCACGCTGTAAGTGTGCCTGCGGGTCGGGGCGGAATCGATGTCCGCCGGTGACCCACAATCGCCTACTACAAAGCCAGAACGGGGAACCGCCAATGTAACAGGTTCTCCATTCTGTCAGAGGACATGTCACAGATCTACTGTTAACTGTAATCAGGAACAGTTAGATCTGTCATGCCCGGCCAGCCTAGCCCCCTCACAGTTAGAACACAGTGAGGGAACACAGTTAACCCCTTGATCGCCCCCTACAGTTTAACTCCTTCCCTGCCATTGACATTAACACAGTAATCATTGGCTAGTTTTAGCTCTGTTCACTGTATAAATGTCATTGGTCACAAAAAAGTGTCAAAAGTGTCTGATCTGTCCGCGGCAATGTCGCAGTCCCAATAAAAATTGTAGATTGCCGCCATTACTAGTAAAAAATAATAAAAACACCATAAATCTATTCCCATAGTTTGTAGATGCAATAACTGTTGTGCAACCCAATCAATATACGCCTATTGCGATTTTTTTACCAAAAATATATAGACGAATATATATCGGCCTAAACTGAGGAAGAAATTGTTTTATATTCTTTTTTTTTGGATATGTATTATAGCAAAAAGTAAAAAAAAAATGTTTTTTCAAAATTTTTGCTCTTTTTTTGTTTATAGAGCAAAAAATAAAAACTGCTGAGGTGATCAAATGCCACCAAAAGAAAGCTCTATTTGTGGAAAAAAAGGATGTCAATTTCATCTGGGTACACTGTCGCACGACCGCACAATTGTCAGTTAAATCGACGCAGTGCCGAATCGCAAAAAGTGCTCTGGTGAGGAAGGGAGTAAATCCTTCCGGACTGAAGTGGTTAAGTAAGGCCAACTCAATTCTTTTCAGTTTATAGACCATAGTGTTTTAAGTTAGGAATGCATACCTTAACTTGTCTGGAACTATAGTTTTAAGTAAAGCCAACTCAATTTTTCCAGTTTATAGACCATAGGTTCAAGTAAAGCCAACTAAATGTTTCCATTTTCTAGAAAAGTTTAAGTTAGGAACTAATTTATTTATTTCAGGTACTTATATAGCGATGTCAATTTACGCAGAACTTTGCATATACATTGTACATTCACATCAGAATTTACAATGTTTATGTAAACCTGATGGGTTTTACTTCCTCTTTATTACCCTGTAATGTAAAAGCATAATGGGCTAGTATGCATTGCATATTAGCCCATTATGTGGCACTTACCTGCATTGGAAGCCCGTGCTGTCCCCGCAGTAGGAAGCGTCCATCTTCTGCCCCTCTTCCTTCCTGGGGCCGTGATCTCTCGCTCTGTGACTGTCCTGAGTCATGTGACACCACTCCCGCGCATTTGCGTGGGAGCCGCCAATCGCAGCACGATCTCAGCAAAGAAACGGCTCGGAGGCCATTTCTTCACAGCGCATGTGCTCGATGACGTGGGTATATCTCCTAAACTGTGCAGGTTTAGGAGATATGCATGGAACTTAAAAGTAAGCCTTATTATAGGCTAAAGTGGTTGTCAAGGGTTGACAACCACTTTAAGGAGCTTACAATCTAAGATCCCTAACTCACATTCATACACATACTAGGGCCAATTTAGACAGGATCCAATTATCCTACCAGAAACCCACACAGGCACAGGGAGAACATGGAAACTCCATGCAGGTAGTGTTATGGTCAGGATTTGAACCAGCGGCCCTTTTGTTACTAGGTGAAAGTGCTAACCACTACACCGCTGTGCTGCCCTATTCCATAGTTACTTAGTTTTGAGTGATATAACTTATAACTTACTCAATTTTTTTAAGTTGGTAAAACATATTTTCCAAATGCATTTGATATATGTTTTTATATAATAATAATTGTTTTCTTATGTTTGGATATGATTTTACTTCCACAAAAAATGTATTGAGAGAATTGTAGGCAGGTACAGTGGCATTATTTGGATATGATTTTAGAATTGTTAAAACTATTATCTTTTGTATAATGTGTGCTTTGATGTTTGTTTTTTCTGTTTCAAGTGTATGATGATATATTAGCAGAAGTGACTCAATAAAGTTTAGCATACTGTATATTATTCTTGCATTTGACATCTTGGTTTGGAATGTAAAGTTGCAAACACTTGTTTATTCCTAAGCTTTGATAGCCTCTGCTGCCTCCAACAGTTCAGCAATATTTCTAGTGAGCTTCATAATGTGTAACATGACACTGAGAAAGAAAATGAATTTATTTATTTAGCCATACAATCCATGTTGCAAGTTCCCACCTGGAGGCCACCCTACTGATGAATTTCACCCTTATGGAGGGTGAAATGCATCAGAGAAGGGCAAGGGCCTGCGGCATGGATTGCATGGCTAAATAAATCAATTGAAGATGAAGAGTTCATCGGTGTGCAGCTTTTCTGTTGCATTCACAGAGAGCATGTCCAGGCTTCTGAGACTTGCCCCCTGTGTGCGCACAGTGAAGGGAAACTGTTGAGGTTTGGAGCAGTGGGTTCCTGAGCAATTTCTCAACCAATGTTCTTAACCAACCTCTGCAGAGAATGAAATAGGATCAAGGGAAGTCAAATAGTAAGCTTGTTAGTCCTAATGCTAGAATTCTGAGGTCTTCAAGCCCATTTTTTTAAATTGACACATTCATAGAAAGTCTTCCCACACAGGAGATACCCCACAACAGAACAGTAAATGTTTTAACTAGAGTTGAGCGAACCTCTGGAAGTTTGGGTTCTGCTGGTTCGGCCGAAGTTCAGGACAAAGTCCGGGTTCGGGTCCGGACAGAACCCGAACTTTGACACGGACCCCGAACCCCATTGAAATCAATGGGGACCCGAACTTTTAGGCACAAAAATGGCTGTAACAAAGTCCTGGAAAGTCCTAGAGGTCTGCAAAAGGAAGGAAATGGGGGTAAGAGTAGGGCAATTGCCCTACACAGAAATGGGGATAGGGAAATAACTTAAAATAATTTTTAAGCTAAAATCACATAAAAAAATCAAAAATGTAGGTGGATGTGGAGTTGAAGGTTGAGGAGGCGGTGAAAGTGGCGGTGGAGGAGGAGGAGGTAGCCAACACTGTTTTTTTATTTTTGGAATCTTTGGGGGGTTTTTTTAAACCAGAAATGTAGATGCACTTTTTGATTTTGTGCAAGAAACAATAATCTGTCCCTTTAAGCAACAGTAGGAACCTCTCCCTATAGGACTAGGAGATGATTTTAGATTCTAAAATAATCTCCAATTTGTACAGGGAAAGCCTCCAGCTGTTGCTTTAAGGGAAAGATCAGTGTTCTAAAATCATCTTCAAATTGTGTGGGAAACCCCTATATCAGCCGCAGGGAGCCATATTAGTGTTCTAAAATCATCTTCAAATTGTGTGGGAAACCCCTATATCAGCCGCAGGGAGCCATATTAGTGTTTTAAAATCATCATCAAATTGTATGGAAAAAGCCTATCTCAACCAGAGAGAAGCCATATTAGTGTTTTAAAATCATCATTAAATTGTATGGAAAAAGGCTATCTCAGACGGAGAGAAGCCATATTAGTGTTTTAAAATCATCATTAAATTGCATGGAAAAAGGCTATCTCAGACGGAGAGAAGCCATATTAGTGTTTTAAAATCATCATTAAATTGCATGGAAAAAGGCTATCTCACACGGAGAGAAGCCATATTAGTGTTTTAAAATCATCATCATTAAATTGTATGGAAAAAGGCTATCTCACACGGAGAGAAGCCATATTAGTGTTCTAAAACACACAATTTGAAGATGATTTTAAAACACTAATATGGCTTCCCTGCAGCTGATATAGGGGTTTTCACACACACACACTTTGATGATGATTTTAGAACACTAATCTTTCTCGTAAAGCAACAGCTGGAACCTTTCCCTGTACAACTTGATGATTTTAGAACACTAATCTTTCCCTTAAAGCAACAGCTAGAACCTTTCCCTGTACAACTTGGAAATGATTTTAGAAGAATAATCTTTCCCTTAAAGCAACAGACTCTCCCTAGTCCAGTCAGACCGTTCTGTGCAGCAGGGTGAGGTGTGAAATCTGTCTCTCAAAGCACCAGTACTAGTATCTCTCCCTAGTCCAGTCAGATCATTCTGTGCAGCAGGGTGAGGTGTGAAATTTGTCTCTCAAAGCACCAGTACTAGTATCTCTCCCTCCCTCAAAGCAGCAGTGCTAGTATCTCTCCCTAGTCCACAATCAGATCGCTCAGTAATGCAGGATGAGATGTTCTGCAATCTGTCCCTAACAGAACCAGCAGCATCCTCTCCCTAAACTATCCGGAGAGCATATGACATGCAGCATGGTGACTCCAGCCCCAAATAGAGGCTGGGTCACATGGTGCACTGGCCAATCACAGCCATGCCATTAGTAGGCATGGCTGTGATGGCTTCTAGTGAAAACCAGTGAAACACTTGTTGATTGGCTACCCTTGGCAGCTTTTCAACACGTGGAGTAAAATACCAGAACCCTGGACCCGGACCCAGACTTTTTTTGAAAAGTCCGGGTTCGGGTCCGGGTCCCGGACACCCAAAAGTTCGGTACGGACCCGAACTTTACAGTCCGGGTTCGCTCAACACTAGTTTTAACGTATCCTGGCTATTTGTTGTACAGCTCTGTTTGCTTCCAGGCCCAATCTACCTGCTGTATTGATTCTGTTGCATAGACTAGACAATTACTCACATACAGATCAATGCTTTCTCAGTTCAAAAGTACAGGTCTGTTCACACAGAGCCTGCCTCCGTCATTGAAAAAGTTTCAGAGCCCCAGTGTTGGTCTGGTTAGGGTGCATGTCCCTTGGGGCCAACAAGGCCTGGACATGCAATGTCAATGTGTCTACAGACACCCACTGTCCTTGCTGCACTGGTCCCACACAGGAACTATGACTGAGTGTAGACTGCTCTCATTCATAGGCCACATCTACCAGTCTCTTCTCTTGTGATGCCTAATCTGATTATTTAAGGATTCTTTCACTGCCCAAACAGGCTTTCCCCCTGTCACTTACTACACATCAGTAGGTTTATAGGTACTAAATGTAAAGAGGAGAGAAGTTAGCAGAGAAAGGAGTCAGGTAAATAGTTATGTAAGGTGTTCTCACTGGGAAATAGTACCTAGTTTAGGGGCCCAGGTTTCTTTTTTTTCTTCCAAAGAGGCCTGCAAGAGTCTGTTAAGGATATTAAACAAGAGACCATCAATATTACTCAATTTAGAAATGTTCTGGCCTTTGTAGAGGTAAGGAAGTGGAACATTTAGATTGCTCAAATCTATCTACAAGGGCAGCTTCACACTGTCCCACTGCACTACATGTGGTTAGCTGTGCTTACCCGTAGACTTCTATGAGGTCCTGCAGTTTTAGTGTGGTTTCAGAAAGTGCACCAAAACTGCACCAAAACCACGGGACATCATAGAAGGCTATAGGAAAGTGCAGATAACCTACATGAAGCCTGTTGAATAGCTGCACTTTGCCCAAAGCACAGCAGGGCAGTGTGAAGCCACCCTTAGCATATAATAATAGGGTAACAATTGGGAAATATAGTTTCAGTGTTTAAATCAATCACATGAATTTTCATTGTGTTCTGGGCACTTTAATCTATATCTATATTTATATGAAGACTCGCACGTTTTTGAAAATAAATATTTAAATACAAATAATTAGTTTTTCTTCCCACTGCTGAAATAGGAACAACCAAGGGCAGGTAGTGTTTTAGGAAGAATGTAGATTTGATTTAATTTTTTAGTTAAGCTGTTTGTTCACAGGGAGCTTACAAAATGTCATGTAATATTTATGGAAACTATTAGAATGCTAAGTTTGTGCCCATTTAAAAGCATTTCTTTCACTGAAGAAAGTATTTCACTCCTATTGTAACAATTGAATTGTTCTAGAGTAGTTTGAATGAACCACTTTATTTAAGGAAAATGAAGCTCTTTCTTAACTGTAATAGACCAGGTGACAATTAGCATTTTATGTGGCTTGTGTTTGAATCATTTTAAGGAATACACTCGTTCAAGAGCAAAATATGGTACTATACTTCATCAAATGGTGATAGGTGGCTCATATTTACTGGTAACTGTACCTATCTTGTTAGAAATACAGGCGCTGTTGTGGTATGTTGTTTTTTGAAAGTGCAAATTCCAGGTTTATTTTCTTTATAAACCTAGCTAGTTTACTGTAATGAAATAAGAATGTGCTGTAGTCCTTTTAAAGGAGACTATAATGGTATTAGGTTAGTTTTATTTTTTAAGCTCATACATTTTAAACATATTATTTTATGGCTGTGTTTTCACTATTCCTATACAATCTTTGTTTTACAAATAAACACATTAATACATGACAAAGGATTCACAGAGCACCATGAGTTGTCTACAGAAACAACACAGCAGTAGCAGCCATTTCATACAATTTTTGTGAATAAAAATATTATTCAGCAGGAAACTGGCAGGTCAGAATAAAATGAGCCATTGAGAGAAAGCAAGGCAAAAATGATGTCAACTTGGCAGTCCCATGCATGTGCAGTGAGGAGCTGGCTGTCAGACATCAGGAAGTCACAGCCAGCTCCAAATTCCAAGATGGTGGTGCTGGAGAGCAGAAGTCATATGAAGAATCAACTGTGGGGTAGACAGCGCCTAACTCCGTGGCCAGGTAAATTTTTGGCTTTAAAAAGTCAAAAGCTACTGTATAGTATTTATAGCTGCTGACTTTTACATGTGTTTAAACAGGAATTAATTTTAAAGTTGACCTGAACTTAAAAAGTGCACTTCATGGCAAGTTATCTATATATCTGCAGTGTGATGCTCCAAAGATTTGGACAGAAACTTGTCAATTAGTTTGAATTCCAAAAAACAGCACAGGTGATGGATGGTAGATCTCAAGTCTGTAACATCGGAGGTCAATAAGACCTCAATAGGGAAGATTTAACAACAAAAGTACTCCCAATATAAAATGTGTATAACCTACTGTAACCTGTGCGTAAAAGAATAGATAGAGATAATATGTGTAAAATTGCCCCAACAGGCAAGCAATGGTAACCATACCTACAGTCCCAGTTTGGGAATTACGGCATTCTCAGTCTACTGGGCCCCATGTATCAAAACTAAGAACCATCATTATTTTATCTTTATTTGCACACTAAGCACACTAATCACAATCACAAAAGCCAAGTAAAATAACAATTTAATTCTGTAATATGGAAGCTGATAGGTGGTTCTAGAAAAATGAAAAAATGTCCTATAGCTGGCTTGATGCTATATGAGCCCTGTCTTGTTATTTATTTGAATATTGCCTCTCAGATTCAACAAAAAAAATTCCCTATCCAACACATTAAAGCAATAGTAAACCCAAAACCAAAAACGTAGTAAATGGCAGCTTACCAGCTTACAAATCCTTAGTTTGGTGGATCTATTGTTTTTTTGTTTAACCACTTCCGGACCGCCCACCGTGGATATACTTCGCTACTTTGATGTTAAATACCATTGTTATGGCAGCAGATACCTGTCATAACCCACCGGTATTCCTATAAATGGCCAGCGATCCTCTTTCCCATAAAAGTAGTCTCAGCGGCTGATTCCCCACAAGATCACTTTTATGGATAGCGGGAGAGGTGCCCCCCCCCTCCCGGACTGGATCGTTTCCACCGATTCCACCAGCTCCGGTAAGTGGCAGAGATGCCTGGGAAGTGGCAGAAATTATCCGGTCCAGTGGCCTGATGGGCAGGAAGATGGCCCCCACTCGATGCGCTTGGAGGACTGGAGCGACATCAAACATCACTTCCGCCCTTCGGCCTTAAAGGGACAATTTTTTTAATAGAAAAAAAGTATATTTGTTATTGCTTTTAAATTTAAATGTGAGATCTGAGGTCTTTAATTCAAATGAATACCTCATATATGGGATTTTAAAGGCAATTTAAATAAGTTTTGGATAGAATTTAATTGCTTAAAATATGTAGATTTATTATCTCCAAGTTAAAAACATAATTAAGTAGGAAAATCTATATATTTCATAGTGAAAATACATTCAATAGAGTGATATAATAATTGCGTAGAATGCAGGTATGTAAGAAAAGCTGAATATTCATATCTTGGGATGGTATTCCCTGTTGGCTACTGTACCACTGATGGCTAAGTGGCTGTAGTATCAGGGACATTCCTATCACCCCTGAGATATTACACACGTGGTCTGGTTTGGTTCTTGAAATCCTTTGTTAAGATCTGAGTAGAGTTGAGCGAACTTCTAGAAGTCCGGGTTCTGCTGGTTCTGCAGAACTTCGGGACAAAGTCCGGGTCCGGGTCCGGACAGAACCCGAACTTTGTCCCGAACCCCGAACCCCATTGAAATCAATGGAGACCCGGACTTTTAGGTACAAAAAGTGTTGTAAAATAGTCCTGGAAGGTCCTAGAGGTCTGCAAAAGGAAGGAAATGTGGGTAAGGGTGGGACAAGTGACCTACAAAGAAATGGGGACAGGAAAATAACTTTAAATATTTTTAAAAAAATAAAAACTTAAAAAATGCAAAAATGGAGATCATCTTCAAAATGGGTCTGAAAAGTATAAATTAACATTAGAGGCCATAGAACTGTTCTAAAATCATCTTCAAACTGTGTCAAAAAAGTATAAATAAGTCGGGAGTACCCATATCACTGTTCTGCAAAATGTGTGTATCACTTTAAATCAAACCGGAAATCAGTGAA
>BLSH010086092.1:583023-612251 GCA_018402905.1 Glandirana rugosa
GACCCGAACCCGGACTTTTTTTGAAAAGTCCGGGTCCGGGTCCGGGTCCCGGACACCCCAAAGTTCGGTACGGACCCGAACTTTACAGTCCGGGTTCGCTCAACTCTAGATTATTTAAAAGGGACAGTGTTAAAATAAAAAGAAAGATAAATAAGAAAAAAATTAAAAATTTAAAGCGCCCCGTCCCTCCGAGCATGCATGCAGAAGCGAACGCATACGCAAGTCGTGCCCACATATGTAAAACCACACATGTGAGGTATCACCATGATTGTCAGATCAAGAATAATAATTCTAGCACTAGACCTCCTCTGTAACTCAAAACTGGTAACCTGTAGAATTTTTTAAAAGCCACCTATGGAGATTTTTAAGTGTCCAAGTTTGTCGCCATTCCATGAGCGGGCGCAATTTTGAAGCATGACATGTTAGATATCAATTTACTCGGCGTAACATTATCTTTCACATCATAGAAAAGAATTGGGCTAACTTTACTGTTTTATTTTTTAATTTTAAAAAAAGTGTATTTTTTCACCAAAAAATTGCGTTGTAAGACCGCTGCGCAAATACAGTGTGACATAAATTATCGCAATAATTTCCATTTTTTTCTCTAGGCTGTCTGCGAAAAAAATAAAAATAAAATGTTTGTGGGTTCTAAGTAATTTCCTAGCAAAAAAAAAAAAAATTGATTTTAACTTGTAAACAACAAGTGTCAAAAATAGGCTTGGTCCATTTTTTTTTCCTGGTGATCTGGTAACACACTTAATGATAAATAAAAGCTGATCATTTTAAGCACCCCAGTGTTAAATGGTCTGCCTGATTCATGTAACTGCATGAAAGCTTTTCTGTTGAAAAACAACAGACTTACTGGCTGGATCACCAGATGGAAATAGAAGAAAGAAAGTCTAAAAACAAAATGAATGCAGACATCACATCTAAAAATTAGTAAGCTGCAATATATATAACCAGTTCGGCTCCAGAGCAATTTTATTTTTTTTTCGCATACATGTAAAAATCTTAATTTTTGTCAATAAAATTACTTAAACCCACAGAACATTATATATTTTCAGAAAGCAAAAGCACTGTAGAATAAAGAGGAGATTTTTTTTATGTCATATATTTGTGCAACTGTTTATTAAACACACATTTTCTGAAAAAAATATAATATAGTGAATTTTAGTGCAAACACGCAAAATATAATAAAAGGTGAGGTTGCATCAAATCAATAGATACCAAATATTCCATGTCTTAAAATTGTGCAGGTCCTCAATATTTCCAAAAACTATGGTGCTCAAAAATCTCCATAGGTGATGGTTAAATGCCTTTACAGCTCATCAGTTTTGGGGTTAACTAGGAGCTCTAGAATTATTGTTTTCACTCATTTACGGAAATTTGTCACACATGTGGTGCGGCCATGGTTTACATAGCTGTGTGCACCCTGGCCTTGCGTTTGAGCATGGGTGCAGGGCAAATAGCAATTTTATTTTTTAATTTTAATATATTTTATTATAATATTATTTTTTTAACATTTTTCTTTTATTTTATTATTCTTGTATTTATTTTTACTTGATTGCTATCACAAGGGGTTAATAAACCCCTATGCTATAGCATTGGGCAGGTGACAGTTTCTCTTTATGGAGACATTAGGGGTGTAATAGACCCCAATCCCTCCCCTGCCCTTCACACCATCCAACCAAGTACAGATCGGCTTGGTTAGATGTGTCCCCTGGCTGCACTGGCCAGGAAATGGTGCATCTGAACCTGGAAGTGTCATCACTTACTGTTTCATTGTTTGCATATAAGATCGAGGCATGGATTTGCCTCATTTTGACAGCGTTCTCCCTCCCCTAGCCAGTGTTCTGTCAGAATCGGAGACCCGACAGATGAGGTAACTGAAGTGACATTCCGTCAGCTGAATACTTGCTGCACATGTGCAGGTTTGGTAATCTGACAGAACACCTGCAGTCATAAGGCCCCAGCAGACATCTTACTACACCCAGCTATGTCTTGAATCTCACAGTCATTTAACAAATAAAGTGACCGTATATGGATCAATATAGTATATTGAGATCTGTCATGCTGTTTTCATGTTACATTTTCAAAGCCTAAAGTGTGGGGTGTACCAAGATGGCCTCCGCCACCTTCCTACTGCTGCCATCCAGCTTCTTTCAAAATATAACATTCTAAACAGCATCACCAATGTCAATATACTATATGTATTTATATCCGCTCAGTTTATTGCTAAAATGACTCTGAAATTCAAGACGAAGCTGGGTGTAGTAACATGTCCGCTGCCGCCATCTGACTGCGCAGTAAGTATTCAGCTGACGGAACATCACTTCTGTTACCTAATCTGACGGGTCGCTGATTCTGATGGAACACAGGCAGTTGTGTTCCCGGGCTCTGGTAAGACCCGAGGAACCTGAGAACCACAGGAGGAGGGGGCTGCTGGCGGCAGGGGAGGAGACACCGCTGGAAGCTGGCTAAACAAAACCCGCACAAGCTGATGGCTGCTAATGCCTACAGCCATTAGCGTTTGATTAAAGGTTCACACTTTGGACATACATAGTAGGGAGCTATTTATAAAACAGTGAATGTGACTTTCACCAAATATTCTCTGAATTAATTGCTATTATTTAAAACACATAGACCTGGAAGATTTATAGAATTTTTGATAAATGTCAGATTTACTGCATTAGAAATATGTACCTTACAGTTAATAATAATACATGTCAATTTTTGCTCATTCTTTCTGTAAATAAAGTAATGTGTCTGATATTAAATTGAATTACAATTTCAAAGGCAACTACAGATTCATTTGAATTGTGAATTTCCCAAAAAAGCAAAAACAAAAGGCCAATTACATACAGTACATGCAAAAGTCTAAAGACATGGGTCCGTTGCCTCTGTTCTTCCTTTTTGCTGACATTACATAAAGCTTGAGGAAGGATTACACAGTTAAATCCTGCATACCTTACCACAGATTGATATAGATCCTGAAAATACTTTTGTGAGAGTCATAGATGCCTTGATTCAATTAACTATCATGGCTTATTGTTCTATTCACTTTAACAGAAACCCCCTTTCACACTTGTGCTTCAGCTTCTTGAGTGCGTGTTATGTATTTCATTGGAGCTTCTGACATATTATGGATCAATAGTGCATTAAATGTTAAACCCTTTTTCCACTCTCTCAATCCATTTGGAAAAGAAGAGCCAGAATGAAACGGCTTGAATAAAAATACAGTTCAGTCTGCTTTGAAGCTATATTACAGACAGTAAGAGAGCTAACAGAAAAGATGTAATCTTTATATAAAACTGGTATTACAAAACAAAGCTATTATTCATTGTAAAACTATTATTGTTATAATCTTATTTCATTGTCAAATTGCAGTCCTTAATATTACTCTAAAGCCTCGTACACAAAGTCTGATTGTCACACCACCGCGCTTCTGATTTTTGTCAAAAGCATGTGTCCATGATTTTATAAAGCATACTGACTATCCAAAAATTTTCGTTCGACCGAACTCAATGTCAGAAGTGACGCCATGTGTTGCATATTTTTTGCATCTCTTTTTCCTTTGTGAGCATGCGTAGTCTCGGTCGTACAATTTATTACGTATGAAAACTGTACTAACGGAACAAAAATCGGATGTGGCGTTGTCGTACGACAAAAATGTACTAGTCTGCACATCCAGCTTTTTGTCTGTCGAAAAATGTCAATCGGCTGTCGAAAGGAGCATACTAACGGCAAGAAATTTGGACAACAGGCTGTCGAACGACAATTCCTGTCCGAAATGCGCATTGTGTGTATGGGCCTTTAAATTGCCATTCTATAGTATATGAAGGAAGTATAGAAGTGAGGCCAATATGTAATGGGCCATACATTCTCATAGATTGCACTTCCAAGGGATCACAGGTAGCACACCAAGTAAAAAAAGGACTTAAGTAAAACAAGCACAAATGCCATTTACTGCCAAGTTAATTTATGTAGCCTTTTTTTTGTAATCCAAACAGATTTTTATTGAAGAGAATAAAAGAGATAGATTACAGAAGTACAACAATTGAGCTGGAATCAAATGTAACAGCATCCAACAGTATTAGTAGAAATATAGTGGAACATATGGAAAGTTTAAGAACGTAAGCAATGGATATCATATATACCAATGAAAAAAAACACGTGTATTAATACAAAATGAGCAGTGTGTTTCTTGTACCAGCATGTCATTTCCTCAAAATGACTAACACCAGATTAGTAAGAAAAATTGCATCATTATGTTGCTTTTGGAGTATGGCTAGTTGCCAGAGCATATGTCCTATGGGTTTATTATCTATTCTAAGAGACCCAACTTTGTCCCCAGGGAGTAGACGGCTGAAACTTTTTGGCTTGTGAGGGTGTAGGGTATAAGGTGTGCTGGTTAAATAGGTAGGGACTCAGGCCAGTGAAGTCCTCTTAATTATTGACAGGTCCGGGGACCAAATTAGTTCTATTCAGACTTGGGTGCAGATTGGGTTAGGTGGGAAGAGAAGAGTAAGAAAAATAAAAGGGGGGGGGCGTTTATTGTTTTCTGAGTGAGTTTGTCGATGGGAAGATACATTTATTGAACATATTAGCAATAATATAATGAAAGAAGGCTGCAATTTGGGTGTAGTTAATGTAACAGGGGGGTTTATGTTGCCTTTTTTATTGGTTTAAAATGTAGATATATACTTTTTTAAATGCATTTGTAACATGAATGTAAAAGTAGGATAGTTTTGCCAATATCTGAGATATGACATGATTTATATACAGTAGTAAGTATGTGATTATCAGTGTAGTTTAGTTCTGTGGTATTAATCATATAACATTGCCTTAATATTCCCTTAATCAGTTTTTAGTCATAGACATATGCTCTTCAGTTAGCATTTGAAAGGACAGAGAGAGCTTCTAGAGTAGAGTTGACACCTAGATACCAATAAAATCATCCCATTCATGCACACATAGAGTCGTCACCTTCCTGGACCTCAAAGAAGAGTCTTAGTCATTCCGTATACAAGCCCAGCAGGGACAGTGAGAAGGCCCCGAAATATCTGCCAATCATTGATGCCCAGATCAGAGGAATCTATCTCTCATGAAAGGTAAAATATTAGTTGCAGAGAGTATGAGTATGTGTGTACATATAGCATTATAGTAGTAGTGCAGATATAATCCCAGAGAAACCCAAAGAAATGTTATATGGTGCCTGATTGGATCAGCCCAGCAGGCTTGTCCGACTGATGCCCTGATGTTGGAAATCGTATCCTCAACCCAGCTGTCAATACTATTTATGACTAGAGTTGAGCGAACACCTGGACGTTCGGGTTCTGCGGGTCCGTCCGAACTTTGGAAAAAAGTCCGGGTTCGGCTTCCGAATGTTGCCCGAACGTTATCCCGGACCCAGAACCCCATTGAAGTCAATGGGGACCCAAACTTTTAGGCACAAAAATGGCTGTATCAAAGTCCTGGCAAGTGCTAGAGGGCTGCAAAAGGAAGTAAAATGGGGGTAAGAGTGGGGCAAGTGCCCTATAAAAAATGGGGATAGGGAAAATAAATTAAAATCAAATAAACTAGGAGATGGTTTTTGAACAATAATGTGTCACTTATAGCTGCAGCTAAAACCTCTCCCTTTAGATTTTTGAACAATAATCTGTCCCTCTACCTAGTGCAGTCAGATCGCTCAAATCAGCAGTATGTGAAATCTCAAATTACTCCCACAATCTGAGCGTTGTGTACGATCCCACAGTCTGATCATTGTGTACGATCGTACCGATCGTTGTGTTAGGCAGGGTTTGATCTGCAATGTGTCACTCAAAGCAGCAGTATGTGAAATTTCAAATTACTGCAACAATCTGATCGTTGTGCACGATCGTAGCGATCGTTGTGTTAGGCAGAATTTGATCTGCAATCTGCAACTCTAAGCAGCAGTATTTGAAATCTCAAATTCCTCCAACAATCTGATTGTTAAGCACGATCGTAGCGATCGTTGTTTTATGCAGAGTTTGATCTGCAACTCAAAGCAGCGGTATGTGAAATCTCAAATTTCTGCTATCTGTCCTCAGAGCAACAGCACAGCAGTAGTAAAGTAATCTATCTCAGGATGCAGGATCAGATGATGTTAAAATGTCTCTAATCTCTCCCTGACGTCGTCAGCTACCTTTCCCTACAGCTAACCCAAGAGCATGTGACTGCAGCATCAAGTGACTCCAGCTTATATAGAGGCTAGGTCACATGATGCACTGGCCAATCACAGCCATGCCATTAGTAGGCATGGCTGTGATGGCTTCTAAGGGCAAACCAGTGAAACGCTTGTTGATTGGCTGCCCTGCAGCTTCTCAACACGTGGAGTAAAATACCAGAACCCTGGACCGAACCCGAACATTTTTTGAAATGTCCGTGTTTGGGTCCGGGTCCCGGACACCCGAAAGTTCGGTACGGACCCGAACGTTACAGTCCGGGTTCGCTCAACACTATTTATGACCCATTTGATCCTTCAGAACACAAAACTGTCCTGTAGACAGGTAAGGGAACATCCCTCAGGGTGGTTTGGCCAAGGGCTAAACTCCAGGAATTCTAGTAGTGTGTACTAATTGCTAGACTGCTCCCCAAGCCTTAGAGTGCACCAGATTGTATGAACGATTTTTATCTGCCTGTGGGTGGTCAGCCAGCTGGATTGGAGTGGAGTCTCCTTCTAATGGTGGTCATAGGTAGTGTGGGCTGTAAAAAGTGTATTACAGCCAGTCTCTTATGTAAAAATGTCGAAGTAAGCTCCCCCTCCTTCCCCTCTACCCAAGTCAAGGTCCACGCCTCATCTAGCCGCCACAGGCATGCGCTCTTGACAGCATTATATACCTTCCTACATGCACCTTGTGTTTTTTAACTGCATAAAATATGCATTGCTTGTGTAGTTTCATGGTGGCATTTATTGCCCTGTACACAGCCTATTGTATAGAGTAAATCTTCACATTTCTTTGCCAAATGTTTTTTGTTTTTTCTGAAAGTGGTTCTAAAGGTTTATGATTTTTTTACCTTAACGCAAGTATCAACTTCCCCCAGCCCCCCCCCCCCCCCAGATAAATACTTAGGGCTGTGCCTTAAGACAGCAGTGGGAGCCATTAGCTCCTGCTGCTGTAATTAAAATCCTGTGAGGAGTGAGTGGAGGGCAAGGTTGAGCTGCACTGTGTGTACCTATGGACACACAGAGCCCGGCTCTGGGGTGAGCCCACACGTTTGCACTCATAGCAAGCCCTTTCTATGTGGATAAATACAGAAGAGGAGGAGCCAAAAGCACCAGCAGGAAACCCCAGAAGAGGAGTTGTGGGGTAGCTCTATTCAATATCATTACACAGAGCAGGTGAGTATAACATGTTTGTTATTTCAATTTAAAAAATAATGCCTTTAACAACACTGCGCAGGTTAATGTAAGGTCTCTCTCTGTAGAAACGACATTTCCCACAATCCCCAGGTGTCTCAGTCTAGTGTTCTGCAGATGAGAACTAAACAGTAATTAGATCTAAAACACACACAAACAGGCAGATATGGGAAGAGACAGGGGCCTGGTATAGATTTTGGGGGAATCTCAAGGGTCTGGAAAAGAATTTGATAAGGGTCTGGTATAGATTTTTTATTGGATCCCAAGGGTCTAGTACAGAATTTGGGGTGTGCCGCCCCCCTTAAAAACATTCCAGACCTGAAAGGCCTCGTGTGACATATGGGGGAACCCTTTGTTTAAATAGATGGGAATTCCCAGCCAATAAATAAATGAGGCCAGATGATGTCACTGGTTGCTAAGGACGTGGTGGGTGTTGGTACCCCTGCTTCCTTAACAACCTTGACAGTGGAAGAATGAAGCTGTCATATATTAGCAGACAAAAAAATGCTACTATAAATGATGTTAAGCTTCTGGTAAACAGGTTGAAAGTCCACCATTTGGAAGAATACCCAAACAAGCATAGGTCAGTCTGAACCACCGTCTTCAGACCAAAAACAGGAACTCATCCCTAAAGACAGCAAGAGTTCTCTCTATAAAAGCCTCAGATAGCAGTTAAAACGCAACAGCAGTTTTAATCCCTCCCCACTGGCTAAAATGGGACATACAGTTTAAGGTGCACTCTAGTCAAACATGAAAAATACAGCATTTAAATATGTGTGGACACAGCATTCCTACCAGTTCATAATTTTATTCTTAGCATTAATCTAGTCTCCAAACTTTCTAAACAAAGGGTCAATTTACTGTCCTTCAGACTTTAGGGGGACAGGGCGTTGTTATCAGTGGGAGGAATAATGCCCTATTGGTATCAGTGGGAGGAATAGTACCCCATTAGTGTCAGTGGGATAAATAGTGTCCTATCACTGGTGTCAGTAAGAAGCATAATGCCCCATCATTGATATCAGTGGGAGAAATTATGCCCCATCATTGGTGTCAGTGGTTGTAATAGTGTCTTGTATCAGTGAGAGGAACACTGCCCCAAGAGCTGCATAAAGGCAAGCAAAGGGCCGCATCTTGTCCCCGAGCCACAGTTTGGAGACCAATGATCTAGTGCATCTGGCAATCCTCCTAGCTAAGTCTCCAGAGTTGCCAGTAACCTTTTTCCTAAATGACCCTAAACCCCAGTCTGAAAATATGCAAACCAGACAGTTTACTGGTTTTTGCACTGCTCTTGGTGTCCAATACAACCTCATTCACATACATTAACCACTTCCCGCCCACCCACTGTCAAATAACTGTGGAGTGGTGCGACTCTCGTTCTGGGACGATGTCATATGATGGCACCCCAGAACAGCCGTGACCCTGATCTCGGTAAAGAGCCAATGACGCGGCTCTTTAACCATGTGATAGGTTGTGTCCAATCACAACCAGTCCCATGTAAATGTGGAAGTGCCGTTTATCGGCATCTCCTCACAGGGGAGACTAAGATGGGTAATTAGGGCACTGATCATCAGTGCCCTGATTACAGTAAAGCCCCAGCAGTGCCCATCAGTGACACCAATCAGTGCCTATTAGTGATGCCAGTCAGTGCTGCCTTTCAGTGCCCATCAGTGCCTGCTCATCAGTGCTTCCCATCAATGTCCACCAGTGCTGCCCATCAGTGCAACCCATCAGTGCCATTCATTAGTGCCTCATCAGTGCCACCTAATCAGTGCTCATCAGTGCCACCCATCAGTGCCCAGCAGTGCCACCTATCCATGCTGCCTATCAGTGCCCACCAGTGCTGCCTATCAGTGCCACTTATCAGTACCATCAGTGCCACCCATCAGTGCCCATCAGTGTGGCATATTAGTCCCTCATCAGTGCCACCTCATCAGTGCCACCTCATCAGTGCCCATAAGTACCACCTCATCAGTGCCTATCAGTGCTGCCTCATCAGCGCACATCAGTGAAGGAGAAAAATTACTTAATTACAAAATTTACTGACAGAAACTAAGAAAAACTTTTTTTCAAAATTTTCTGTCTTTTTTTTTTATAAAAAATAAAAAACCCAGCCGTGATTAAATACTAGAAATCTCTATTTTGTGTGAAAAAAATTATAAAAATGTAATCTGGGTACAGTGTTGCATGACCGCGCAATTGTCATTCAAAGTGTGAGAGTGTTTAACTATGTAACTATAACTGGGTACTAACATCTTTAGGTAAAGTTGATCCAGGGTGAATCCGATTGCCTCTCGGGGAATCAGGAAGGAATTTTTTCCCCCGTTATAGCAAATTGGATCCATGCTTTGCTGGGGTTTTTTGCCTTCCTCTGGATCAACTGTGGGTGAAGGATTGTATATGGTATTATTTGGTTGTATGTGTGTATGTATATATGTATGTGTATATGTGTATGTATATATATGTATATACATCTTTTTTTTTTTTTTTTTTTTTTGGTTGAACTGGATGGACTTGTGTCTTTTTTCAACCTGACTAACTATGAGAGCTTTGAAAGCTGAAAACTGGCCTGGATGAGAAGGGGGTGAAAGTGCCCAGTAGGTAAGTGGTTAAAGCACATTGAAACACATGAGAGATGTTGCTAGGCTGAATGTAATCACAAAGAACTCAGATTACACGTAGATAAAAAATCCTCATAGGGGATTTTTTTTAATTTAGTAGAGTTGCTATACTTTAGCAGTTTACTCAATTGACTTTATAAGTTCTTGTGTAAGTACTTGTGTTTTGATATTGCCTTTGCAGTACAAAACATGCCTGCGCTGCTACAAAAGTAACACCTATGCAAGGCAGTTAGAAAGCTCAATCTCTGCTCACAGTGTCTTCCTTTTCGCACTTGTCAGCTAGCAAGATAAATGGAGATTGCACACATCAGCAGATACGATTCAGGAACTAGGCCTCTATACTTAACTACCAGGAAAGAGGAAGCACCCATAACCCCATCTGATGTCTTTCAAGAGCACATCTTTAATAATGGTACTTCCAAATAAAGATAAAGAATTCAATATATGTATTTTTATTCTTTTGTAATACTGCAATGCTCCTTTGTAGGAAAGTAGGTTACATTCTGCACTCACCTGTAATAGTCTGCCTACTGGACTGTCACTGAATTTACTGAGCTATGTATCTCTTACATGTGGGACACTTCCTTCTGAATAATGCAAATGTAACACCTTAATAGGTCCATTTTTTATTTATGTGAATAATGCAGGAAGACAAACTATGACATGGTTGAGACATAAAATGACTATCTCAGGTACTTTTCACAAGCAGGATTTTCAGATGCCCCACATCCAAATTAGGCAAATGTGTCAAGAACTCTTTTCATTAAAAGGAGATTACAAAATGACAAGCTTGAGTGCCTGGTACTTTCATATTAATTTAATTGTATTGTTTGCTATGGTGCAGAACAAAAGTGCAATAAGGATGTGATTCCTTCATTCTATGGCACTGGCCTGTATGGATCCCCTAGCCAATAACCACTTGACCACCACCCCTTCATGACCAGGCCATTTTTTTGCGATACGGGACTCCATTTATTTAACTGACAATTGCACACTCGTGTGACACTGTACCCAAATACAATTTTTTTTCTACTCACAAAAATAGCTTTCTTTTGGTGGTATGTGATCACCACTGCGTTTTTTACTTTTTGCGCTATAAATGCAAATTTGAATCTTGAAAAAAAAACTCAGTATTTTTTAGTTTCTTCCTGATGACGCTATTACAGCAAAATGCATAGAGGTCGGATCGGAGTCTGAATAACCGTGGACCGTAAAGTGATATCAAATCTGTCCTGTTAGTGGAACGCACGCCTGGCTGGGCAAGAGGAACAGCGGAGCACACCGAATAAGTTTGATGGAGCAATGGTTTTCTGTAGATATGCTAATTGAGCTGGTGCCGGTCTGGGCATTTGTATATGTAAGAGCATAAATTGTGGGATGGAATCTTAAAAGGGCATTTTAATACACTGTGTTGCGTGATTACTTAGTCATCTTCCTTTCTGGGGATTAATGCTGATCTACTCATGGGAGAACTCGTGGAGTGACGCTGGTTTTGGGCTTTGTGGTCCAAAAATAACACTAAAGGCTTGATTGGACCTTAGGGCTCTGGTGAGTGCATTCTTAGCAGCACTAGCGGTGGAGCACTGGATTGTGTATTTTTTTAGAAACATTTATACAAGAGCACGGTGGGTAGGATGAAGGATATTAACCAGTTGCCAAACAGTCGCCATCGTAATACAGAGGCAGGTTGGCACTGCTGCCCGAATCTCCATAGCTGTATGGCAGCTCGCACAGCCGTAGTTGCGGATGGAAGCGCGCTGTGGCGGCACACTCTCGCGCTCGCTGCACACTGTGGTCGCTAGCAACCCGCGATCGCCTGTTACAGAGGCAGAACGGAGATCTGCCAATGTAAACACTGCGGATCCCCATTCTGTCAGGGGACATGACACAGATCTACTGTTCCCAGTGATCAGGAACAGTTAGATCTGTCATGCCCCGGCCAGCCAAGCCCCCACACAGTTAAAACACGGTGAGGGAAAACACTTAGCCCCTTGATCGCCCCCTGCAGTTTAACCCCTTCCCTGTCAATGACATTTATACAGTAATCAGTGGGTATTTAAAGCTCTGATTGCTGTATAAATGTCATTGGCCCCAAAAAAGTGTCAAAAGGGTCCGATCTGTCTGACACAATATCGCAGTCCCGATAAAAATCGCAGATCACCGCCATTACTAGTAAAAAAAAATAATAATAAAAATGCCATAAATCTATTCCCATAGTTTGTAGACACGATAACTTTTGCGCAGCCCAATCAACATATGTCTATTGCAATTTTTCTTACCAAAAATATGTAGAAGAATATATATCGGCCTAAACTGAGGAAGAAGTTATTTTTTTTTACATATTTTTTTTGGATATTTACTATAGCAAAAAGTAAAAAATATTGTTTTTTTTTTTCAAAATGTACACTCTTTTTTTTGTTTATAGCTAAAAAATAAAAAGGTTCATATACCACCAAAAGAAAGCTCTATTTGTGGGGAAAAAAGGACATCAGTTTTGCTTGGGTACAACGTCGCACGACCACGCAATTGTCAGTTAAAACGATGCAGTGCCGAATTGTAAAAAGTGCTCTGGTCAGGAAGGGGGCAAATCCTTCTGGGCTGAAGTGGTTAAAAGCACAATTATTGAACCATATTGCTAAACACAAAGGACTTGTTTTTGTGTTTTTTTCATTTTTATTTGTTTATATACACAATTATAATTTTTTTTCATTTTGTCCCTTTTATTGATTCAACGTTATTTTTTTGTGACACAGGTGTTCACTTTTAAAAAAGGTGATGTTATTTATGAAATTTGGCAATATTAAATGCATATGTTTGTTTAACATAAATAACGATTGCACGTTTAGAGGAGAAGCACCTACTTTAATTGTTTGGTTGTAATTTTTTACTTTCTGCTATAAAACACATCCAATAAAAAAATATAAAAAACAAACTTCTTGTGGTAAAAACAATCAATCCCAATAAGCCTATATTGATAGTTTTACACAAACATTATAGCATCTAAAAACGATGGGATATATTTATGGAATTTTTATTTATGTATTTTTTTTTAAACTATGAATGGCGGCGATCAGCGACTTATTGCGCCAGACAATCAGACACTAACTTACACATTTGACACTTTGTAGGAACCAGTGACCCTAATACTGTGATCAATGCTAAAAATATGCACTGTCACTGTACTAATGACACTGGCGGGGAAGGGGTTAAACATCTAGGGTGATCAAAGGGTTAACTGTGAGCCTAGACAGTGTTTTTGTGTACACAATGTGCTGTTTTCACTTGGAGTAGAGATCGATTCTAGTGCCTGCTTTGCAGAGACACAGCATGTATCCCTTCCCCTCTGTCAGAACTGAGACATGCCTTCTTTACATAGGAATATCTCAGTTCTCTGTGTTTTACAGATGATTGGTGGGTGCCGAAGGACATCAAGTCCCCAGGACCCGCAGATCGACTTCTGCTGTGAATTATCAGCACACATGCCCCCTGCAGGCCAAAGTGCAGGATCACGTATACATACACAATCCTGCACACAGCTGCCACCCCGTAGCAGTAAAAGTGCTATAGGGCAATCAACAAGTGATTAAAGAACTACAAGTCTATGTATGATCTGCACAGAATTTTCTACCATATGCTCATGCTGTGATGAAAGCAGGCAATGCATATTGTAACCTCACTACACCATGTAATGTTATGCTCACTTTTCATTTCAAATGTTTTTGTTCTAATGGAAACTCACAATGTTACTTTAACTGATCAATACCATAATACAAAGGATTCCTCTCAACCTGCAGCTCTAAGGTTTTAACCAAACAAGGAGATATAATTATTTTCCTTGCAGAGCAGTGAAGTATGTTGCCATTTCACTGGAACACACAAATTTAAGGTTTGACATGTTGGGTATCTATTTACTCAGTGCAACCTTGTCTTTTATATTTTATTGCATTTGCTTGCCCTAAAATTCACTTTAGTGTGTATTTTATTGACATGTTGCATTTCCTAGACCTAGGTAATTTATCAAGAAAAAAAAAGTCTGTCTTTCTGAAAGAGGGGGGTGGTTGGGTCGCTTCAGAATTCTCTGCCTATAGGTTCCTGAGATGTAAATCCGGCCCTGAACATAACATTGTACCAACTGTAATCCCCAATTTGCCTTAAATCAGCACAATGCTGAGTATGAACCAGCAAGAATAAAGTAAATGTTTTTTTTTGTCAGTTTTGTAAGGAACACTGACTTTTGTGAAGGTGATTAGATACAATGGGATCCCAGTCACAAGTGATAGAAGAAGGAAGAGTGAGATTGATAAGAGGATTGTTTCAGAGGCTACTGTTTTTCTGATGATGTATGAGTCTGAGGCACAGAAGCATGAGCTGTGTTTTTGGACAAGCTTGGTGGTTTATTGATCCACGTATATCCCTATCTTTACCTCTGAGATATGTGTAATGACCACCAGAAAATGACTGTGGGTGAATAAATTAGGTTTTCTCCACAAGGCTGCTTGGTGAACAGATGTGAACTATTTTCTGACATTTTTAAAGGCTGAATAGAATTGTAAAGGTTTTGTCAGGTAATACAGCTCATGTATGCATTTCAGCTGTGTATTCCTCTGCTTGGCTGGAGTTCAACTTCTTTCAGTAGAAATCATGGTACTGTCTGATACAGCTTTCTACCACCGGGCTCTGACTGTATTCGTTTGCCCTAAATTAAGATCGCCACACAGCTAGAAAATAAAAAATAAGCATGCGCAATTGCATAATCAAAGGTTACCCTTGTTAAAAACCACAATTTCACAGTTGAAAATGATCAATAGTCTAAAAGAGATTATGCATTCAAGGCATTTATATAGCACTGACAATGTATGCAATGCTTTACATACTGTACATTAACATCAGTCCTTGCATTCAAGAAGCTTGCTGTCTAAGGCAGGGTTTCTCAACCAGGGTTCCTCCAAAGGTTGCTAGGGGTTCCTTGAGCAATGGTCAATTTCTGCCTCTCAGATAAATTCCCAATGATACCATTGATCTTTTTAGCTATCTGTAAGGGAGTAATTCTTCCCAATGACCACAAGTGTAAGGAGCATTCTTCCCATTGACCATCACACGAATGTATTATGAGTTGTAGATTTTTCATTTTTAGCAGGGGTTCCCCAAGACCGGCAATTTATTTCAAGGGTTCCTCTGTGTTGAAAAGGTTGAGAAAGGCTGGTCTAAGGTCTCTATCTTACATGTATACATATATTTGCACAATGCTAGCACCAATTTAAACAATGAGTCTTACAGCACAATCAGAGCTGGACAGCAGGAAAACTGAGTCCCAGCAGGGGTATACAGATATTAAGCAAGCCTGCTAGTTTGCTCTGAAACTCACTCCCTTTCCAATCACAGAATGTCTTACAAGACATTTTCATAAATTCAGTCAAAACTGTAAGGTTCATTTCTGGGCGTTCGGTGCTGATTGTATGGGGCAAGTGCAAGTAAGAGTATTGCATAATACAGCAGCAGCCACACATTGTACATGCTTCATTAATGTTCATTGTAATTGTACAGTGCAAATGGCAAAACAGTGTTTCTGGGTCAAGTTTAGCTTTAATCTGCCTACATGTTTTTTGGAGTGTGGGAGGAATTGGGAATACCCAAAGCAATTCCATGCAAGAACAGGGAGAACCTGAACATCTCCTGGCTGGGATTCAAACTGAGGACCATATTGCTGCCAACAGAAGTACTAACCACTAAACTGTGCTGTCCTCTGTCCTGCAGAGTGATAGATTGCTGAAGTTGTTTGGAAATCTCAACTCTTCCTGTAAAAGTCGAGCTTGGCCCCGTACCAACCGCCTGCTGAGTCTCCATATTGGTCCATCTAAGAGGTGGAGGTACTGATCAAAAAGGCTAGAAAGTCAGGGAAAGGCTGGGTCAAGCTCAGATTTTACATGAAAAGGTTTTCATAGAAATGAATCTGTTGTTAGATGCTTTCATTGTCCTGCCAAAGCATGCATAACATATAGTATGTAACGCATTGTTTTATTATTGAAAGTTTTGGTAATTCTGTCTGGCAAATGTCATAAATTACACACCTCTACCACATCACATAGCCAGGCAAGTTACCCAACGTCAACCTGGGACTGAGACACCTGCTGCCAATTAATGTGAAATGTAGGGCTATATAGACTCCAGTAATGGCAAGATAAACATGCCCCCTTAGGACCTCCAGGTTGAAATGCGGTTAACTTTATGACATTTGAGATAGCTAAACAACATCAGGTAAGCACTTTTTCTATTTTATTGGCTAATGTATACAAGCCTTCGGAGCCCAGATATAGCCTTCTTGGTTATTAAAGTGTTTTGGCTGATTATACAATTTTTAACAAGTTTAAAAGTTAGAACTAGCTACTCTTATAAGCTTATATGGGAGGTGCCTGGACTATTATGTAATACTCTGACACAGAGTGGATATAGGATTCCCTGGAAGGCTTTTGATGGGGCTGTCTATCTAAAATACTTGGCATTAGATCAGATGGGCTACTATGCTAAGTTTTTTTTACAACACAGGGCAGCATCTTTGTGTACTTCTGTTGCGCTTTGGGAGACCAGGTCGAGCAATTTTGGATGCTTGCTGGTGGACCCATTTAGATGGTGTGAGGGGGAAACATTTTTTGTTAATCTGTATGTAGACCTTGCATATTTCAATTAATTTGATGTATTATTATTATTTGGTGATGTTTTTTGTGAAGTATTATTTGTTGTATATTATATTGTTATGTTTCATCATAGTGTGGTACTATTTTCCCTGATGATGAATTTTATACAAGTATAATTTGAAAAGCATTGGATTTTCTCAGCGGAAGGACTGTAAAAAAAAAACTATTACAGCAGGAAACCTAACTGGGTGTACCACATTATGCTAAATGATGGGTGCGATTGTTATTTTAAGGTGACATGCGTATTGTGCACAAGTTCTTAATGTGGTTACACCTATCCTAATATGTGGCTGTTTTTTAATCTTTGTAATAAAGCATATGATTTTTTTTTATTAAACTTTCTTGTAAGTTTTGGTTCGCCTTAAAATCCCATAAGAGGTACTTGAAAAGTAAATCCTGCATCCATTTCCTGCCATAAATCATTCCAGTGTGTGTTTGGCATTTCTTATGGTGGATTTCCTGATGGCAACAACAGTGAATCACATGTACATAATGTGTGCCATGCCCATTGTCATCTCCATGGGAAGCTCGCTTGAAAGGGTGACATTGCAGGCGCACAACTGAGACATCGGGACAGATTGTTGTCACACTATAAAAGGAAAACTCCTGAACAAGGGTCTTTATGTCAAGATCACCAAGTATCTCCTGCACATACTACCTGCCATCAAGCCCCTCCACAATCCTCTCCTGCAAGTACTCCCTGCTAGCATGCTCAAGATATTTCTTTAGCATTTTGTGGAATATCCCAAAACTTGCCTGTTCTGGAATGGGCATATTTTTGCATCTGTATTTTTAAAGCATAGCTAGCTGTTTGCTTGGATTTCTACTTCCACCATCTCTGAATTTGTTGGTTCGACCCTCAAATCCCATCAAATACTTAATTTTCCTCAATATTCTTTTCGTTTTCTATATTGGAGGTTTTTCCTTGTTACTATTTTCAGTTGTGCGGTTCATCTATTTGCTCCCTCCTTTTAAGTTTAGGAGTCTCTCTTGGTTTAGCCATTTCCCTTGTTTTTCTGTTCTTTCTTTTGCTTTGTCACTTGTAAAGGTTCTTCTAATGCTATATTTTCTTAGCACTTCATACTTGTATACTGTATGTTACCTTGAGTGATGGCTGTGCTGTGCTTGTAATTTTCTGACTTTTCAAGAAGCATTTTGTCTTCAGAATCTTAATTACTATAGGGCAACTCAAGTGTGGAAGACAGTAAAAAAATGAATGTTGAAATTATATGGAAAGTCATGTAGGATTCTTAGCAATTTGATCCAAGTAGAGCATAACGCATTATAACTTTTTCTGTCAATCACATATAACCTGAGATTAATTTTAATACATTCAGTAATTCTCTGAGACATTTGTCTTAAAAATTCAAGAACATTTTTGCCTTGTTTTTTTTTTCCTTTTTCACTTTCAAAGGATCTGTTTTCATATTCCAGATATTTCTTAGATTTTGGGTGAAAATGGTGATATCTTGTCTTTGTTTAACAAAGTATGATCATTTCCACTTGAAGATACTCTCTTAAAATGTGATAGAGGTAATAATATGATTCTGAACCATAAGATGACATCCTGAATATCATCAATTTCCAACAGTCATCAGCAGAGTTATTGGTATGAAGAGCTTGATTTTCCATTTCAGTACATATAAGCTTAGCTCTCACCTCAAAAGAAAAAGATAATTCACACTTAGTAGACAAACTCAATTTTTGGAGAAATACTCTTATAAAATGTAACATCATTGTTCTGTAGATTTCAAGTAAATAAGCATTCATGTGTATATCACTATAAACAAATTCACTTTGTGATAGGGCTCAGGTGAGGGTTAAATAGTTGTCTTGTTTGTTTTGTCTTTTCTTGAGTTTTAAATATGGTTATAGCATTTAGGATCAACTAGGATTTCTGCTCATCTGCTGCAGTGACAACAGTTTTGTGAATTAATAGGAACAGGAACTATTTAATCAAGTTACTGCCATTGTTTCAAGTTATTCACTGTCCATTCTCTTTCACTGCTGAGCTTGTTTTAGAGTTTCATTTGATTCTAACATTATGACCTCAAACCTCAACTTCAGCAGGGAAGAGAGGGTTCAAACAAAGTGATAAGAGTTTTCTGACTTAATAGGAACATGTCAACTTACTCAAGATCTTGACATTATCTCAAGTTACTGTATTGGATCGCATTCAGCTTCGTGGAAGCTTTGGCTAACATCATAGATGGACATTTAAAAACAAGCTCGCCCAAAACCAATATCTCTGTTATTATGTCTCTCAAGGACTTTGGTGGTAAGATATGTATTGGACTTTTTTTGTCTTCTGTAGAAAATATGGGGCTTCTATTCTCTATACTGGACTTTATACCCTTGATTTGACTGTTTCCCAAAAGAAAGCTCAAGTTAAAAATGTTAAATAAATGTTATTAAATCAATAGTCAATCATGCCAATGTTGTTATCTGCAGTGTTTTCATTCACATTCTGCCTACCAGCTCATGTACAGGTATGCTTCTGGTGATAACTGTCACTGTTGTCAGTGTGCTTATGTCAGCCTAATTGAAATAATTTGCCCTCATATTGCTGGTGCTATAGCTGACCACATGTGCAGTACCATGGCAACTGCAGATCTAAATAGAGGCTAGGATGGCGTAGTTGTTACTGCAAAAACATAGGAGGGTTTAGTTTAACTTTCAGGAAATATTAACCTCAAGAAAAAAACTTACAATGTCCTATTTAAAAATAAAATCCATATACATTTTTCTTCTTTTTCGAGGAAACTACATTAAAAAAAATCATAAATGTTGAGCAGAAGAGACCTTTTATATATCTTCTTCAAAAACTCCTTTCTCTTGCACATGTTTTGTGTACACTGCCTTTGGTGCATGTGCAGTGCAGTGTACACTCTCGTTCTGGGAATTTGTTAAAATGACATCATCACCACCAACCCATTGAGTCAATCAAAAAAGAAGTCAGATTTCGAAGAAGCAAAGACATAGTGCAGTAGACCATAATGGAGACTGTGGACCTGTCAGCACCAATGAAGGGCAAACTAAGAGGTAAATCTTCCATAATATTTAGGTATGCAAACTTACGCATAATGACAAGAGTTGCTACTGCTTGCACATGCAAATTTGTACATTATGGCAAGAGTTGCTGCCACCCCTTCCTCAACAGCTAACCCTTAAGTCAACTATCTGATGCTGACCACATATTACAAAAGCAGCAATTATTTTGGGCAGATGCATTTTTATAAGTTTGGGCCTCTTAGGGTTTGCTTACCCAATAATGTCCTAGGTTGGATGGGTGGTGCTAAGTGCTAGACAAACAATGAGTTATTAAAGCTGGAGAGTGAAAAATCAGGCTCACTTCTGCATAGAAACCAATCAGCTCCCTGGTTTCATTACCAAAACATAATTGAACAAGCTGAGGATAGAAGCTGATTGGCTACCGTGCACAGCTGCACCAGTTTTAGTACATTTACCCCAATGGGTCTAAAGGTGGGTCAGGCGTATTACAAATATCATTGTCAGATATGCTTTTGATGTCCTTCAGTCACCAGTGTGACCACAACCTTAAGGAGCTTGCCATATTTCAAAGTTGTGACCCTATGACTGCTGCACCATACATGTACAATGCAGAATGACTATATATAGACAGATGCAATCGTCTTTCAACTGTATTTTTAAATCTGGCTTCTATTTATCACTCCTAAATTGGATTCTATCTATCACTCCTTCTATAAATAGTCCACAAAGAATGCACACATCAAGTTAGCTAAGTACAAGCATTTCTCCCACTAAAAGTATGTATAATAAAATATCCTCAAAAGAGCTGGCCAACTAAACTGATACAAAACATAATACATCCTGGCAGCATAAAGCACAAAATGTTAGTACAGTAATTAACAACATGAAATCATTAAGTTTATCTTTACTTTTCTCTGTTTGCTCAATTTTAAACTTGATATTGAAGGCAATTAAGTTCAGAAGGCTTAATATTATTTCCATTTCAGAAAGTCTAACAATATAATTCTAAAGATAAGGTCAAAAATCTGTTTTTAATAATGAAGCAGTGCAATTCTGTCATGAAGCATCATTACTGAACAATCTTGTCTGATAGTGCTGAAAATATTATGGTAAAGCATACACAGATTGCCTAAATGTATTAGTCTTTGACAATAATCTAATCAAAAACACAATGGAAGATGCAAGTACATTTTAATATATACCCAGAAATAGCAATTACTACTGAGAAGTTGATGACCAAATCTAAGCCTATAAAGATTTGCAGCACTCTACATTTATATTGGTTTAGCCAAACTAGCAAAACATTATTGGCCTAATGAATAAGATGGTACAAAGAGAAATTATGATGTACAAACTGCAGAATCATACTGCAACACATTCAATTCTTTAGTTTTGAAGGCTACTTCTTAGCTTTATTAAGGAAAACCTGTACTTAATATATGTTTACTGTAATAACTACCAGATTGTGTAATAAATAACTACTCTTAGCTTGACAATTTTCCCCAGCCATTCATTCGGCTGTAACATCACCCTAAAATTCCTATCTAGCTTCCTCCCGCCCGCGCCATAGCCGAATGACGGCTACAGCACGGCTCTAAAATGCCGGGAGGACGTCAATAGACGTCCTCCCATTTGGCTTGTGCTGGGCGCGCTCCCGGCACGTGCACGCGCCGCTCGCGCCCGCGGGAGCGTGCCCGCGGGTCGGGCGGACCCGATGTCCGCCGGAGACCCGCGATCTCCTTTCAGAGAGGAGGAACGGGGAACCGCCGAAGTAAACACGGCGGTTCCCCGTTCTGTGAATGGGACATAACAGATCTACTGATCCCTGTCACTGGGATCAGTTAGATCTGTTATGTCCCGACCAGCCCATCCCCCCCACAGTTAGAACACACTCAGGGAACATTGTTAACCCCTTCACTGCCCCCTGCTGGTTAACCCCTTCACTGCCAATGACATTTATACAGTAATCAGTGGACATTTAAATTTCTAATCGCTGTATAAATGTCATTGGTCCCAAAAATGTGTCAAAAACGTCCGACATGTCCGCCCCGATATCGCAGTCCCGATAAAAATCGCAGATCGCCGCCATTACCAGTAAAAAAAAATAAATAAATAAAAACGCCACAAATCAATGTCCATAGTTTGCAGGCGCTATAACTTTTGCGCAACCCAATCAATAAACGCCGATTGCGATTTTTTTTTACCAAAAATATGTAGAAGAATATAAATCGGTCAAAACTGATGAATAAATTTGTTTTTTTATTTTTTATTTTTGGATATTTATTATAGCAAAAAGTAAAAAATATCGTTTTTTTTCAAAATTGTCGCTCTTTTTTTGTTTATAGCGGCGATCAGAAATGACGCAGAGGGGATCAAATACCACCAAAAGAAAGCTCTATTTGTGGGAAAAAAAGGGCGCAAATTTTGTTTGGGTACAACGTCGCAGGACCGTGCAATTGTCATTCAAAGAGCGACAGCGCTGAAAACTGAAAATTGGTTGGGGCAGGAGGGGGGTTTAAGTGCCCAGTAAGGAAGTGGTTAAAGGGGCTGTAAAGGCAGAAGGTTTTTTTATCTTACTGCATTCTATGCATTAAGATAAAAAACTTTCTGTGTGTAGCAGCCTCCCCTGCACCCCTCCAAATACTTACCCTGAGCCCCTTCTCTCTCCAGCGATGTCCACAATCCCCTCAGCCATCCAGTACACCCTTCCTGATTGGCTGAGACACAGCAGCGGTGCGATTGGCTCCCACCTCTGTCAATCAAATCTGTCAGCCAATCAGAGGAGAGAGGGGAATAGCCAGGTTGGGGCTCCATGTCTGAATGGATACGAGAAGCTCTGACTTGGCTTGGGTACCCCCATAGAGAGCTGCTGGCTGAGGGGGCACTCGAAGGAGGGAGAGGCCAGGAGCAGCAAAGAGGGACCCAAGAAGACGAAGGATCCAGGCTGCTCTGTGCAAATCGAAATGCACAGAGGAGGTAAGTATAACATGTTTGTTATTTTTTTTTTAAAGCCAGCCTTTACAATCACTTTAAGTTGCAAGTTTCTGAAAATTGAAACTTGCACAGGTCTAAGTAAGCATACATATAAATATACATATCCTGCGCCCTCCATCCCACATGATTGAGCACTGAATTGTGGGAGACAGTGGTTGGAACAGTAAGAGTGAGTTTGATTTGGAAGTACTAGTGTACTTTTATGCAAAAGGTCAACTACAAGCTCCATGGTGATGAAAGGGAACATCAAGGTGGACTGCACACTACAGGAAAATTGAATTGACTGCACAGCACCTGACGTCTGATTTGTGATATGTTAAATATGGGTGGGAGGAGGAACACATACAGGTATAAAAGTAGAGCTGTAATTATATAATACCACTGTATTTACAAAGCACCTTTTGATATACAGTTCATACAGTATGAACAGCCTTTAGTAATTCAACCCCAATAAGACTACAGTGTAGTAGCTGGTAACGTGATGGAAGGTTCCTGCCAGTCTCTTCGCTAGTCTTTACACATCTTGAGAGAGAGTTACTATGCTTTCATTTCAAGACACTTCACAGTTAATGCAACCCCCATCACCTATGTTTCTGGCCACATCTCCAAATATTTTCTTAAGCCTTGCTGCTCCTCTTCTAACTTATTTATGTGCACCTTACTACATGTACAACTGCAAGATTTCTGAAAGCAATATTGATATTCCATGTGTGGAAAACTCTTACCCATTATATCCCCAATCATCCTATCCCACAAAAGCAAAAGACAGAAACATTTTTCTCCTGGAGTTCCACTTTAAACAGCTTCTCATTTTCATATTCAGGAACAATGGCCTATTCAAAATAATTTTATTTTCTACAACAGTTCACTTTGATCAAAATTTATTTTGTAAATTGTACTAGCGCAGTATATTTATTTTTCTGTGGCATAACACAAAATCCAATTGGTTATGGTCCTCTGATCTATATGCCTGGGGCTTGTCATTAGATTATGTAAAATGTTAAGGCTGTTGGAAAATGCAGACCCCTTTAGCACATAACACAGTTATAGATAAAGTTAATTTGTTGGTGCTTTTAATAGAAAACCTTTGGCAGTTTTAAAAATGTGGTTAAAGTAGAATATGTAGAAATGATCTCTTAATAAAAAGAAGCCTGATGACACATTTAAATTGCGCATTTTGGTAAACTCTCTCTTTCAATTTGTTAACCACTTCAGATCTCACAGCTGTTTTCCCCTTATGGACTAGAGCAATACTTATATTTCTGGTATTAACCTATTGGTTTGGCTTATGATACCAACATGATACATTTAACGTTTTGGTGAAGGGCAAACAAGTCCTCCAAAAATTACACTTTGATGTATTTCAAGACACGTCTTTATTTACTGTTTACTTTTTGCATGTGAATGAGTAAGGAACTATGAACCGTTTGTTCATTCACATAAGGGAGTGGTATCTGAGTGCCCCCTTATTGTGAAAGGGGCTTCCAGTCTTTAATAAGCCCCCTGCTTACAGACCCCTACAACTATTATGTCAGATTTGTTGGGAAGAGGCCCTTATCCTCATCAACAAAGGGGAAAGGTACTTTGCCAGGGAGTCATGTTGAGGGCATGTTGGTGTATGGAAACATTTCTCCCAGACTTGGAGGGACCTGTACATAATTTGGGGAGGGAGCATGTTTTTTTTTTTTGTGGAGTCCCCCTTGACGTCCATACCAGACCCATATTAAAGATAAAGGTTATGTATGCATTGTTAGGGGGAGCCTTATGCCATTTTTTTGTTTGTTTGTTTGTTGGGTCCCCTGTTAACATCTTGGATTTGAGTCTGGTGTAGATGAAGGGAACCCATGCCATTTGTTTACAAGCAGAATCCAAGTCATCAAATCTGTAATTTACTGACAATTTGAACAGCATTTTTTTCCTTTGAAAATATAAGTTTTGTTGTAGCAATTTGTTCATCACAGGCAGACTAAGAGCATTTAAAGGAGATTAATGTAATGTTTACAATACAGCATTATTAAAATCACTTCTCTCCACTAAATGTAATTTTCAAAACTCCTTATTTGGTATATGTTCCCCTGATCAGTATCCTGTTTGTCAAGCCTATTAACCTAGAAAATGGCCATTACTGTTTTTTAACATTCAGCTTCAAATGACTTCAATGAGGTTTGATTTCAGACTTGAACTTCATCGAACTTAAACGTGAATGAACCCAGGTACATTCAGCTCACTCCTGCATAACTGCATTCATTGGTGGTTTGTAAACATTTGCTTGGAGTTCTGCTTTAATTAGGCCAAATTATATTGGCTATATCATACAAATGTCATATGTTAAAGTAAGTTGGGTCACAGGCTTCTAAGATAACAGCAATGCTGAAGTACAAGTGAGGTCACTGATCTCAATGGCTTCCCACCCGCCCACTCTACTTATATGGTCAACATACCGGTATGTCACTCAGAACGGGTGCTAGCGTGATCCTGTGATAGCTGTGATCTTCAGATATGGGTGCTGTGATTGGCCCTCCCAATCATGTGATGGCTGTGTCCATTCACAGTGTAAACAGAGACAAATTTCTCTGTGTCAGTTATCCCAGCTGAGCTCAGTGGGGGGGGGGGGGGTTTCTGCAGCCTGTGCTGACAGCTCCCTGTGCAAGGGATGATTTTACACAGATAGCTGTCACAGATTACACAGACTGCAGCCATCCCCACACAGTACACCAAGCACCACTGTCCCTGTCCCATGAACATCTGTCCAAGTGTCCCAATGAACATCTGTACCACTGCACAAAACATTTTTCACAATGTCCCAGCAACATCTGTACTAGTGCACAAAACATCTGTCACAGTGTCGCATGAACAGTACACAAAAACATCTGCAATAATGCAATAGAGTTCCATTGCAACATCAACATCTGTCAGTGTCCGCCAGTGGATGATCAACATCTGTTAAAGTGCACAAAAACATCTGTCAGTGTACAAGTGCACAAAAACATCAGTTAGTGTATGAGTTTCCCACCAATAAAAAAACAAAAAAATTAAAATCGCCTCTCCCCATCCCACCGTGCTCACGTGAAAAGGCAAACGCACACGTTGGTCCCATACGCATATGTAAACGGCGATCGCACCACATTGCCGTGAACATCAGAGTGAGAGCAATAATTATAGCACCAGATCCCCTGTGTAACTCTAAACTAGTAACCAATAAAGGAGATTTTTAAATACCGAAGTTTGATGCCATATCTCAAGAACACGCAATTTTAAAGCGTGACATGTTTGGTATCTATTTACAAAGTGCAACACCATAGTTTATATTCTACCAAAAATGTGGGTATTATATTGACTCTTTGTGCATTAAAATTTATTAAAATGTATTTATGTGTTTAAAATTGTGTTTGTAAAACTGCTGCACAAATAACATGTGACATAAAAATTTGCAAAATCCACTATTTTATTTTTTAGGGCCTCTGCTACAAAAATATATAATATATGGGGTTTCTAAGTAATTTTCTAGCAAAAATACAGATTTTTACTTGTAAGCAAAATGTATCAGAAGAAGGCCTGGTCTTAAAGTGGATAAAGCATGAAGGTACTCTTTGGATGTTGGGCCTCTCTATGTGGCTAGGCTGTTAAAAAGACTCACACATGTGGTATCGCCATACTCAGGAGGAGTAGCAGAACATGTTTTGGGGTGTATCCAAGTATGACTGCTGTGTAATTTTGAAAAAAATTTTTTGAAAAAAATGTAATTTCTTAATTTTTCAAAGAATTGTGGATAAAAATTACAACTTCTAAAAACTCACCATACCTCTTACTAAATACCTTGGATGGTCTACTTTCCAAAAAAGGGTCACTTGGGTGATAATTGTACTGTCTTGGCATGTTAGGGCCTCAAGAAATGAGATAGGCCGTCAATACATCAGGTGTGATCAATTTTCAATGATTGGTACCATAGCTTGTAGACTCTATAACTTCCACACAGACCAAATAATATGAACTGATTTGGGTTATTTTTACCAAAGAAATGTATCAGTGTAAGTTTTGGTCAAATTTTATGAAGGAAAATTACTTATTTGCAAACTTTTATAACAGAAAATAAGGAAAACAAATTTTTTTCAAAAAAATGTTTTTTCATTTGTAGCACAAAAAAAAAAAATTGCATTTAGGTACAGTGTTGTATGCCTGAGTAATTAGTATTGAAAGTGTGACAGCGCTGAAAGCTGTAAATTGGCCTGGGCAGGAAGGGGGTGAAAGTGCCCAGTATTGGGGTATCATTTTTTAGTTGGTTAGTCTCCTATCTAAGTGAGTGCTCTGGTCCTAAATAATAGTAATTTTGTAGCTGTTTACAGTGTTACATTAAATAATCAATGTCACTGATTGTTACAGTGAACACTCAGGCAGAAGTCATTCTTTTTGGCACCTGCTTGGCAGAAAAGGACAAGGTGTAAACACACACTGCAGGGGGGGAATTAAAGTGGGAACAAAGAGCAACATTTAAATAAACCTGTCACAAATCCATCAATTCAGCATATGATAGACAGATTACATGTGCAGAGGTTATCTTGAGAAAAAATTTAAACTATCTAATGTAAAAGATCAAAAGTTACTGGTAGCTAAAGTTATAATCAACCCTACCAAACAATGACCACCGCCTACACCTATAACTGGTCTTTGCAGCAAGGAGCATTGGAGGGCAACAAACAGCAAAACAAGGGCCAAGGATAAATCCAAGGCAAATACCAAGCTCTACTTACCGGCCAGCCTGCGACCAACCAGATTAACCTGTCTAACAGTATGCGTTTAAAAACAGGGGTTTAGTTGCACAAATTTACAAATGCATGTGTAAGCTACAGGCCCCGCCAAGGCACCCTGTGATCTGTAGTCCCTATCTCTGACTTGTAAGAGACTCCACAGTGGGAGCAAAGCTATAATCAAATCTTAGATATTCCTGACCACCCCCACCTTTCTGTAAGAGCTTTCTTGTTATGGGCAGCCCAGCTTATAAATAATGAGGCTTGGGAGATGACAGAAAGCAATGCTTGGATGCAAAAGCCAAGATCTCCACATGTTCAGCTTCATCTCTCAATCCACTGATCTTTTTGACTTGCAATTTTCACTGTAGATAATCCCTGCTTATGCCCATTTTCACTGTATACTTTGTTTCAATTGCTCTAGATTATGACATGTTCACTGTACGCTCATTGTAATTTCCTTGTAAGTCCTTCTAGGTGTGAATATACTATATCATGTCCGGAGCTGGTAAGCAGCAATGCAAACCAAACTCCAGTCATGTGATCTCAGGCTGTGGACCTCAGACTATACCATCATGTCTCATGTGAGTACATACCCATTTGTCAGACTATAAAACCAAAGTGGCTTCAGGCATTATAAATTTCCACAAGACGGAGCTATGAACCTACAGTGACCATAAAGGAAAAGGAGCTTTTGATCTCTCTCCCATGATCTCTCTCCCAGATTCTGGACATGTACTAAGATCCTTCTGTCTGTTCTCGTATGTCTCAATGCTGCTTCATCAAGCGTTTATTTTGATGCATGGCTTATCACATGAAAATGTATCAAGAAATATTGCCTGTGCACAGGTCATGCAATAACAGTGAAGGAAAGACAGGGTAAAGAATGAGAGCACAAAGACAAAAAAACACTGTAGACATACCTGTAGTTAAAGGTAATCTATGGTCACAGCACACATTTTCATTTTATAAAATCACTATTGCAATAGCATTACAAACCAAAGTTCCCTGGACTCCATGCATACTTCTCCTCTGCCCATTCCTTTGGTTTACTATGGGACTACATATCCCATGGTACTTTGCTTCCTGAAATTACTGACTCCTGTACTGACTCCACTTCCTGAAACTCCTCCTCTCAGCACCTCTGTAGTTTACAAGGCAAGCTCTGTGCAATGTGTGACACTGCAGTGCCTACTCACAGGGCACAATGAATACATGTTACAGAATTCAATTAAATGTGAGGATTAGAGTTGAGCGGACACCTGGATGTTCGGGTTCGTCTGGTTCGGCCGAACTTCGTGGAAAAGTTTGGGTTCGGTGCCGAACTTTACCCCGGACCCCGAACCCCATTGAAGTCAATGGTGACCCAAACTTTTGGGCAGTAAAATGGCTGTAAAAAAGTCCTGGAAAGGGCTAGAGGGTTGCAAAAGGAAGCAAAATGGGGGTAAGGAGTAGGACAAGTGCCCTACAAACAAATGTGGATAGGGAAATAACTTAAAATCACAAAAAAAAAATGGAGGAGGACATGGATGTGGAGTAGGAGCCTAAAGGTTGACTAGGCCGTGACCCTGGCAGTGTAGGTGGAAGTTGCGGTGGTGGAGGAGGAAGAGGAGGTAGTTATTTGTTTGTTTGTTTGTTTTTTTTTCTAATTGGGGTAGCCCCCAAAATATTGAGACATATTAAAAAAAAACAAGTATACCAATGGCTGTGTGAGGCCGGTCTAAATGTCTATTCTGCACAAGGTACAGACAAGTCTTGTGGACTTTAGAATGATAATCTCTCCCTC
>BLSH010086092.1:613675-626521 GCA_018402905.1 Glandirana rugosa
ATCGACAGCCGAGGTCATGAGTAACCTACCTAACTATCGTCTATCGGTAACCAAGGGGTTGTACAGGCAGAAGGTTTTTTATCTTAATGCATTCTATGCATTAAAGTGATTGTAAAGATTCCCATTCTATTCTTTTAAAATAACAAACATGTTATACTCACCTCCTCTGTGCGGCGGTTTTGCACCAACCCGTGATCCTCCTCTTCTAAAGTCCCTCGGCAGTGATCTTTGCTTCTCCTCCACATCGAGTGACCCGCCAGGGAAGGGCTTTCCCTGGTTGTCACCTGTGCAGCCGCGCTCCCTAGTCCTGCTGTTGTGTGTATTCACACATACAGCGGGACTTGGCCCCGACCCCAGCTCCCGCGTCACTGGACTTGATTGACAGCAGCGAGAGCCAATGGCTATCTGCTATCAATCCATCCAATGAGTACTGGAGCCGACAGCTAGAGGGACAAGGCTCGTCCTTGGCATGGGATCAGTTCAGGCTCAGGTAAGTAAAGGGGGGCTCTGGGGGGGGCTGTTGCACTTAAAAGGTCTTCACCTTAATGCATAGACTGCATTAAGGTGAAAAAACAGAAAACTTTACAACCACTTTAAGATAAAAAAAAACCTTCTGTGTGTGGCAGCCTCCCCAGCCCCCAATTACTTACCTGAGCCCCTTGTCTCTGCAGCAATGTTTACGAGTGTCTTAGCTGTCCCAGACACACCTGATTGGTTGAGCCACAGCAGCGGCTTCATTGGCTCCTGCGGCTGTCAATTAAAATCAGTCAGCCAATCAGGGTAGAGAGGGGGTCGGTTCAGGGCTCTGTGTCTGAATGGATACACGGAGCTATGACTCGGCTCGGGTGACCCCTGTAGCAAGCTGCTGGCTGAGGGGGGCACTCACCAGAGGGAGGGGCCAGGAGAGCAGAAGAGGGACCCGAGAAGAGGAGGATCCAGGCTGCTCTGTGCAAATCCAACTGCATAGAGGAGGTAAGTATAATATGTTTGTTATTAAAAAAAAGAAAAAACAAGCCTTTACAATCACTTTAAAAGCAGACAGAAATAAATAGTAAAAAAAAAGGGAGAACATTTGGATAAATGTATAAAAAGATAAACATAAAAAATTACATACAGAGTTATTGTTGTAATTAATAATAAGATTGAGATTAGGCTGAATTTATTGCTAAATTATTCCTTCAGGGAATTATTCTTAAAATTTGCCCATTAAATTTTTAATTCATAAAATGTATTTATCTCAGTTTCCAATTAGTTCAGTTTTTTTTTTTCTCTATTTTTTTGTTTTTGTTTTGAGAATAAGTATAACATGCTGTGTTTTAGAAATCACAAGGGGCTCTTTGGATATAATTATTTTGCGCTCTAGGTAAACTGCCAAACATCGGGAATGCTCAGCTGAGACAAAACTACATGTAGCTGCAATGTAGGTTGTTGTAAAATAGACTCAGGTGATGTTTACTGGGATTTCAGGTTTCCTACTGAACACTTTTCACTATGTGAATTTTACCCATCACCACTAGAGTTACTATTATCATTGGGTTTATTGCTTATTCGCTCAACCTCTACACCTGTTTTTAAAGTTTCATATTTAGTTTTTTTATGCCATGGCTTATATTTTCAATGTGCTTTAGAGGTATAGAGAAAGCTTTTGGGTAATCAGCAGTTACAGGGCACTGTACTTATGTACACTGCAGGCCTTCAGATCCCAATGTAACTTCATAATAAATGCCTTAATATTAGACAAATTTGTTGTTTTCATTTTTGTTTCATTCCTTATTTTATTTTTTTTTCGCTTATCGGATCATTCGCTATGATCGGCATTCATTATCTCAATAATTCATAACTTCGGATGCATTCGTATTCATTACGTTCCATTCGTTTAGATGCTTCATTCATTATTCCTGATAATTTCGCAACTTCGGATAGATTCGTATACGTTACGTTTACTAACAGCCAAATTTCAAAAGGAAATTCCAATAACTATAATTTAATAGTTTATAACTATTATTATGGTTTTTATTATTAGTAGTAATAATACATAATAATAAAAAAAAACTATAATAATGGTTAACGACATCAATACTGGGCACTTTCACCCCCTTCCTTCCCAGACCAATTTTCAGCTTTCTGTGCTCTCGCATTTTCAATGAGAATTGCACGGTCATGCTACACTGCACCCAAATAAAATTCTTATCATTTTGTTCCCACAAATAGAGCTTTCTTTTGGTGGTATTTAATCACCACTGCGTTTTTAATTTTTTGCGATATAAGCGAAAAAATTTGCGAAAATTAAAGAAAAAAACAATATTTTCTACTTTCTGTTTTAAAAGAAATTCAATAAAATCAAATTTTGTCATAAATGTATGCCAAAATGTATTCTGCTACATGTCTTTGGTAAAAAAAATTAGAATAAGTGTATAATAATTGGTTTGTGTTATCACGGACAGATGTACGCAGATAATCATGTACAGATGTGCGCAGATGATCACACGGACATGTGTGTGCAGATGATCATTGGGATATGTGGGACAGGTGTTTTTATTGTGTAGGGACATTGTGGGGTGACACTGTGGGGGGGGGGGAAAGTGTGGGGACATGTGTGGGGACACTGGGGACATGTGTGGGGACACTGGGACATGTTTAGGATGATTGCACTGTGTGGGGACACTGGGACAGTGATCAGTGTGTAAACAGCTGTAAAAAAGCAGCTCATACACACTGATCACTGCAGGGCTGCAGCGATCCGCTCTCCCTCTCCTCACTGACAACTTCCGTCTGAGGAGAGGGAGAGCCCATTGCCTAGAAACCGGCCTTCTGTTTATATTGCATGATGGCTGGGATTGGACACAGCCATCATGTGATCAGGAGGGCTAATCACAGAGCCCTCCTGCCGATCTGAGATGTGCTGTGCCCAGGTGACAAGAGTGCATCGGGATCATGCTGCTGCACGGGCTTGCGGCCACGCGATCCCGCTCCTTCTGAAGGACGTTCAGGAACGTCCACTCCGAAGGAGGAATCGCCCACCCGGCCCTATATGTGCAATGGCCGGGTGGGATGTGGTTGAAGGGTAACTCCATTTTCATGGGGAAAAAATAGCAAATAATTAAAAACTAATATAGCGTGTACAATTGCGTCATATTGTAATTGAATGTTATTAAAAATTACCTTTCCTTTTCAATCTGCAGCTGCTGTAATTTTCTGAGAATGCATTGCAATATGGTTACCTGGAGTTATTCTGTACATAGAATGTGTACTGACCACTCCCCGGAAACATCATTTCCTGCTTGTGTGATTGGCTCACCAATTTTCCCAGAAGTCTGGCTAAGATACAAGTCAGATTTCAGGCATCCCCTGCCACAAAAATGTCATTTTTGGAGAGATACTTTCAATAGGAGCACGTCTAAAGGGATGCAGAACAGCAGCTTTCATCATTAGTGCCCAGCAAGTTCACATCTGACAGTGAATTATGAAACCAATCCCATTAGACCCACTCAGTACAGAGGCACAGAGAAACACAGAGGGATTCCTTCAGCATAACAAAAGGTAGGAATCTACAACAAAGTTTGTTATAACCCTTGCAATGTACACAGATCACCCAGAGGGGAATGTTTTTTTCTCAACAAAAGTGGAGTTATGCTTTAATAATTTAATTATAATAGAAAATACAAAAACAAAATTATCCAAATGATTTTCGTTCATTCTGATTTTCAAATTTTCGGATTTTTTTTTTTTTCGGATTTTCGTTCGTTCTGATTTTTGTTTTCGAAAAAATTAGTCAAATATGCCAAATTTTGACAAAAAACGAATTCGGAACGAAACAAATTGCACATGTATACTTAACCACTTGCCAACCGTGCCATGGTCGAAAGACGTCCACAGTGCGGTCGGGTTATTTTGGGAGGGCGTTCATGAACGTCCTCCTGGAATCGCGCTCCCGTGCACCCCCTGGGGCGAGCACCCGGCAATGTCCTTGACCGTCGGGTCTCCCAGGCCCGGCGTGTCACGGATCAGGGTAAAGGGCCAATGACAGCAGCCCTTTACCATGTGATCACTCTGTCCAATGGACAGAGTGATCACTTGTAAACAAACCTGAGCGCATGTCCGGTTCAGCTCCTCCCCTCTGCTTGTACCAATTGCACAGCGTGTGAGGAGAGGAGGAAGCAGGTGCAGCAGCGCTGTGGGCTGGTTGTGAAGTGCTCACAGTGCTGATCTGTGCCCACCCCTAGCACACCAATACATCCCTGGCTCATTATCCCTGGCTCATCCATCCATGCATGCCTGGCTCATCCATGCATCCTTGGCTCATCCATCCATGCCTGACCCATCCATGCATCCCTGGCTCATCCATCCATCCATCCCTGGCTCATCCATGCATCCCTGGCTCATCCATATATCCCTGGCTCATTCATAAGCCATCCCTGGTTCATCCATGCATCCCTGACTCATCCATCCAGATTCATGCTCATCCATGCTCCATCCCTGGCTCACCCATCCACATCCATGCTCCATCCATGGCTCATCCATCCACATCCATGTTCCATCCCTGGCTCATCCGTCCACATCCATGTTCCATCCCTGGCTCATCCGCCCATATCCATGTTCCATCCCTGGCTCATCCGTCCACATCCATGCCACTACAGTGCCTATCAGTGCCTCACAAAAGTGTGATAGGTAGTCAAATTAGATTTAAAATGTGTGTCCCTATAATGCCTGATGGTGCTCTCTGCATGTTGGGCCTCTGTATGTGGCCAGGCTGTGGAAAAACATCACACATGTGGTATCCCCATACTCGGGACAAGTAGCAGAATAATAATAAATGATTAACTACCACCAAAAGAAAGCACTATTTGTGTGGAAAAAAGGACAAAAAACTCATATGAGTACAGTGTAGTATGACTGAGTAATTGTCATTCAAAATGTGAGAGCACTGAAAGCTGAAAATTGGTCTGGTTAGGAAGGGGGTTTAAGTGCCCAGTGGTCAAGTGGTTAATATAGTACAAAGGAGAAGCACACACTGAATGCATTTGGAGGATGTATAATTTTACTGCAGACACAGAGAGACTTCTTCACTGTTAAAGTATATTCAAAGCCAACAATGTTTTTATTTTTTTCTAGTTTTTGATAGAGCAGGGAATGATAGGACATTTTTTTTTTCAATGTTATCCAGTTCTATCAATGTTGTGTCCTGCTGACAAGTGGGACAATGTGCAATGGGGACATGGACAGAAACACAATTCTGACAGGGCCTTGCCTTTCCCTGTTCTACTAAAGAATATACCTTTTATTTTATTGTGTTGAGCTCTACTCATTACCTGTCTAGTATGGACAGCACAGTGACTTAGTAGTTAGCACTTTTGCCTTGCAGCACTATGGTCTTCAGCTTGCATCCCAGCCAGGACACTATCTGCATGGAGATAGATGTTCACCCTGTGTTTATGTGGGTTTCCTCCTAAACTCTAAAGGCATGCTGGTAGATTACCTGGCTCTTGTCTTAATTGGTCCTAGTATGTGTGAAGGTGAGGTAGGGACCTTAGATTGTGAGTTTCTTGAGGGCAGGGACTGATGGAAATGTAGAGTATTTAAAGCTCTGCCTAAATTGCTGGTACTATATATACCTGTAATTAAAATGAATGAATGAATGTTAGCAGGATAGAAAGAAAAGATAAATGTCTCTAAATATCTCTAGTGGAGAACTAGATATCAGTAAAAACCTATATACACACAAATACAGTATGCATTTAAATCTATCTATCTATCTATCTATCTATCTATCTATCTATCTATCTATTTATCAATCTTTATTCAAAAAAGACCCCGTCATCAACTTAAGAAATTGCAGCTAAAAGCACAGAAAATCGAGTATTTGAATGTTTGACGTTGGATTAATAATTTTTTTAATCCAATTGGAATATTCCTTTGAATTTTCTAGGAAGTTTGATTAGTCAAGCCCCTCTGGGAGTGTCTAATTACTGCCTGTGCTGCATTTGTTTCTCAGCTGCTCCCTCCAGCTCCCTACATAACCTTTTTGTGTATCTGCCAGAGGAGGAGGGAAGGGGAATAGTATAGCGCAGCGGTCTCCAAACTGCGGTTCAATGGCCCTTGCTTGCCTTTATCTGGCCCTTGGGGCACTATTTCACTAACTGATACCAATGATGAGGCACCATTCCCCCTACTGACACCATCAATGGGTCACTATTGCTGTCATTAAAACCAATGATGGGGCACTGAGCATTTTCTACACTCACTAGCCACAGTCCAGCCCTCCTAAAACCTGAAAGACAGTAGATTGGCCCTTTGCTTAGAAAGTTTGAGGACCCTTGGTATAGAGTGTCACTGAGTTACAGCTTTCAGTCTGCTGGGGCTGTTGACTTTACATCTAAAATGGTATTTTGTATGTCTACACAAGGGTTGGCTTTTACAGATAAATACCTTTCATAAGAATATGTTAAATTCACATATAATCTTAAGGAAAGGTTGTTATTAAAATGAATGAACTGGCAACAGGGTTTCCTTGATGACACCTCCCTGCCTCAAGCCAACAAATGGGCAATGAATAAGCAGCAGAAGACTAATGAGAACATCTCAACGTCAGATTGTTTCTTGTCAGCTAATTTGCATGTAGCACACCTGATTGGCTCCCAGTCCTACCCCTCCCTCTCCCAGTCTGAGTCTGATACCAATTCAAATTCAAGTGCTTACACAAGTTTAAAAGAATAATGTATTGATTTTTTTATTAAAATATAACTACATTATTTGTCTTTTTTATATTTGCCTGGCATTCAGCTATACGCTGTGTCCAACTGCATGAAGTAGGAACAGTAAAATAAGGTCACATTTTAAACATGTTTTTAGTTCTTTATCCATTGCTGATCATTATAATTCTTTACGGTTTCTCTTTTTCCCATTTTTCTACATTTTCTGTTCCTGGAGAAACACACCATCCCTCTTTTCTACCTCTTCCACGCCAATGCATTGAACATTTTTTTGTAACTTTTGTCTATTAATTGAGTTATTACACCCAAATATCTATTATTAATTATCATTAGGTACATTTCACTGACTATTTAATAGACTGTAACAAAGAAAGAAAAACAAAAGTGCAACATAAAAGTACAGTATATATACTGGCTGTGGGTATTCCTCAGATTACCCAACAAAAACACAATCTTCCATAAAAAAAATAAGAAGCATAAAATTGATATTACCGTGGAGACCATATGTTAGTTTTTTTCTTTACAATGTTTATAGTATAAAAGAGTTGAACCAATGTATTATGCTCTGGACCAGCCTGTTTATTTTGAAGCTTTGTGGCTAGTTTGTGTAGGCTTGAATATGTTCTGGTAGACATCTCCAAAAAGACAACATCCCAAATGAATGCTTGAGATGTAGGTAAGTGCGATATTTGTTACTTTTTAAATTATTTAAGAATACTGGTAGACGTGTTTCAGAGATATTAATTATTCCCAGGGTACTCCAACTCTCTATACTTCTGAGGCCTATTGTTTGTGGCACCTACGATTTTTGAATACCAAAAGTATACAGTACATTAGAAAGGAAATTAGGTCATTGTGGCAAGAAGCTTGCTATCATACTTTATAAGATGACACTAAAAAGACATGTCTCCTGTTTGCTCAACCCTCCAATAGATGGAATGACCCCATGACCTCTTTGTTTGACCAGTGGGATGCCTGTATACTGAAAATGTATCTATTGTAAAAATGTAAAATCACTGGGGTGCTTGGGGAGGAATGTATCCTCCAGAAGTAGGATATCTAATACGGCCTTACCGTAGAGGCTGGGTCTTGGATGATCTATATATTGTGATAACTATGAGACAACTCTCTGTGAATCTCAACTTAGAAAGTTAAAACTAAGTATGTTAATGAATGTTATTGGATCTGAAAGATGTATGATTAATCTGCATACCAAAGTATTATGGTATATGCTATATTAAATGTCTTCTTTCTGTTAGTATGAAAACTAATAAAAATTATTTGAAAGAAAAATGTAAAATCATATATTAATTTACACATTGTACTTCAATTATTTCTAATGTACTCCTAATAATATAAATGATCTTGAAGTCTGTAAACTTACTTTGTGAAGATTCCCACACTATCTTGAATTCAGTGAAATGTATTTGCTATTTACTATCTCCTGTGAATAGGCACTGCTGTGTCACATGTTTCACAGAGCCTGCCTCTGAACTACAGAGAAGAAGAGGAGGAGTTTCAGGAGGCGGAGTCTGTACAGGAATCACTGCCTGCAGGAAGCAAGGAACTATGGGATATGTATTCCTTAGAACTTGAAAGTAACCAGAAATGAAGATGCTGCAAAGTATTCAGCGACTTGAGGAAGTTGTAAAAAAACTAGCCAGCAGACATGCAGTACTTACAACATGAAAGGAGATTTTTCAAGTAAGCTTATAATGGATTGTCAAAAATCATTATTATTTGTAATGCTACTACAATACTGATGTTAAAAAATGAAAGTGTATGCTGTGATCATAGAACTCATTTACACATTTTTTATTAAAACTTAGGTGAACGTATAGTGGTTTTGTACTAAAAACTAAAAAACAAATTAAAAAAGGCTTCTCGTCTCATAGTATGATGCCATAGTATTGTTGAAAAGTACACTCTGAAGGGTTCAGTAAGCTCTAGTTACGACTCATTTTTGCTACATTTCTATAAAGGGAATAAAAGTAATTTATTGAGGATATTTAGCGTTTAAAGATATCTGAACATCTCCCTCACAGGGGCTTTATGTCAATCCCCTAAGACCTAAAAAGAGAGGACTAAGTCCCCAGATAACATAGAGAAGAAAGTAGTAAAACCCATCTTGTCCCACCATATAAACGCTACATGGTTTAGAATAAAAGTAAATTAATGTTAAGGCTTTACTTTAAATAAATGTTTATAATATGATCTAGACTATGGTGATGTAATTTGTGAATCTTTATCACAGAATAATTACAACATGGAAAAAGGTGATAAATATGAGCAGGGGACTAAACACTGGCAAATGCTGAAATGTGTGATATAAACTAAATAGACATGTAATCAGCAGTGACGGAAAGTAGAACTGGATCATTAACAGAAAGAACGCACATGAGCAATGCACAGCATTGGCAATGGAGAAAGGCTATTTAATGTGCCATGGAAGAACTGTATTTAGAATTAGAATGAACTATTTTTTTGTTCTGTAATCATTGGCGGACCCCATAAATAACAGAGGTAGTTAAGGGTGCTGAGCGGTCACACTGACCTTGCACAAATATTTTCCATGTAAACAGGTGCTCAATAATGAATGGTGCAGGTCATTGCTATTAACACTATTAAAACATCCAATACATAAAGCAGCTTGACTCACTGAAATGTAATTATAAGAACTGCTGTGTTCTGTATTTGATCTGACTTTGGAGGGCCTCTTGCGCAGTAAGCACAAAAGTGCTAAATGGAGACCTGCTGGTTAAAAATAACTGCTTAGAAAATAGGTCTGTCTCGCCAGGTGTACTAATGTGTGTGTGTGTCTATCAGAGTGTTTTAATGCAAGGTTACACTTTGTCAGAAGCAAATTGCAGCTATTAACCATGAAACTAAGGTCATATCAAGAAATTAACATATTTAGTTCTTCTGTGAGGGTTCCCTTTGGAGGTTATCTTTTTCTTGTGCACTACATCAGACAATTGATTGAATCTTGACTCAAAATATAAATAATATAAATAATAGTAAATATAGTATGGAAAGGTTAGAACCCCTGTCTGATTCTAATGCTATCTGGGACTCAATTAAAGAGATTTATCCTGGGGTGGGGGTTCCTGATGCTTCTCTGTGCCATAACGTGGCAATGATTGGTTCCATCACTCCTCATCCAACTTATGGGTGAAACTGGAAAGCTGTATGAATCCCACTGACCTCTGTGCCCTCCCCTGGACTTCTCCTGCACCTAGAAAGGGTCCTCTAATCCCTGTTGCCTTTACCCAGCAGACACTTCACATGTGGGTCATGTGCTATCCACTCTAAATCCTTGCACACGCACTTAGGTTTTTGAATGACCGAACATCCGTTTTTTGTTGCATTCTAGTCTCATGTCGAAAGTGAAGAGGTTACTCACTATACAAACATTTTCGTACGACAGAATACAACTTCAGAAATGACGTAATGTGTTGAATAGTTTTATATGTTTTTTCATTTCTGAGCATGCATAGTCTTGCTCTTACAATTTTTTTCGGACGAAAACCGTACAAATTAAATGAAAATCGGACGTTGATGCATATTCCCTCGATACCAGATATTCTTGCTCAACTGACTGCCTTTAAATCCTTGACCCTGCAGAAAGACCCCTTAACACACATGGTCTCTCAGTTGTACTCCGTTATTCAAGCTGCCACCTACACATACCTCCCTTCATACGCACAGAATCCATAGGGAACCTGAAACACTTGTTGGCACAGAAATGATGGAAAGACCAGTTTTCCCACACCTGAACCTTATGGTCCATGTTCTACTACTCCTCTGAATTTCAGGCCTGGGCCAAAGAAGGCCGAACCCTCAACCCCCCTTGACCATGATGGAGTACCCCCGACCTTATCCTTAATTCTATATGGACTTCTACTCTGCATACTTCCAGAGCAACAGCAGCTTCCTTACATAGATAGTCCTTTATTGCTGACTTCTACTTTTCTCCAAGATGGTATATAAGGCATAGCTAAAATGCAGATTATTATTATTATTATTATTATTATTATTATATAGAATTTATATAGACCCAACAGTTCACACAGCACTTTAAAATATAAAGTTCTCACGCCGTCACCGGAAGCGGTGCATCAGCATCTTGCTGAAGAACCGAATGTGGATACGTGGCCATAATTGTGGAAGACTGGAAGCGGCTCAGTGGCCATCATTATAAAGGGCTGCAGCCATGATCATACACTGTGGGAAACATGATCATACAGAGCTGGAAACCGCTTGACGGTCATGATTGTAAAAGGCCAGAAAGGCACATTGGCTCCCCTTAACTCCTATGGATTCAACTACAGCAGGAATCCTTATGAGGGAGATCCTCAACATTCTCAAATGAATCAGGGTAATTATGCCCCCTATTTCCCACAACAGGGATCACATCAAGGAAACCGTACTCCCCATTACCAGTTGTTTTTAGGGGGCGGTCAGGGACAGCAAAAAAATTATGAGAAGGAGGGGGAAATGGGGAGGCAGGAAGACCAACAAAGTCAAAAATAAGAGAGTCTAGACACATCAGGCATTTTTAACCTTAGTAGTTCGGTTCTAAACAGGGATGAACTAGTAATGCTTAGTAAGGGTTTGAAACACAAACAAACCTCCCGAAAAAAAAACATTTTATGTACAATCCCATCACAAGTAATAACCATACCCCCTCAACCTATAAACATACTGATTTAAAGAATGCTTCTTTATTTAACCCCCCAGGTGGTTCAAATGGTCAAATGGTCATGAACGACATTGAAAATTTGTCCACCAACAGGGTACATGAAGATAAGCCCATATCCCTGGTTATTAAGAATTTGGTAGAAAGGAAAGATTTAGTTATCCACCCTGCAGATAAAGGTGGGGGAATTTTGTTATTGGATAAACAAGATTATATGGAAGAAATACATAATATTTTAAGTGCCACCAGCACATACAAAGTGCTGAATAGGAACCCCACTCTGCCTTACAAGAAAATGTTAACTGAGAAAGTAAGATGTGGATATAAATATGGTATATTGAATTAAAGGGAGAACTAATACTAAGTCCTTAGTTTACCAAGAATCCCAGTCATATATTACTTGCTAAAAATACACAAAATGTAGTTGGGTAGTTGAAAAGTGGCTAGGTAGGTGTTAACATGGATTGGAATGTTAAAATCACCAAGGATGACTGTGGGTATTTCAGGGGAGAGACAGTAGGGTAGCCATGCAGAGAAGTCATTGAGAAAGTGTGATACTGGGCTGAGAGGCAGGTAAGTTACTGCAATCCTCAAACGGCACTAATTGAATTCCTTGTCGTATGAAAGTTGCTCTTTCCCCCAATGTCTTATGTTACTGGTAAATTTGCTATTAGTACGGGCTTTATGGATGTATACCTAATGTTGACTTACACTTAACAATGTATTTTAGACTGCTGATAATGTTCTTATACTGACATTTGTATGTTACTTGTACCCCCAATCTTTGTTCTTTGCACTTAAAATTCAATAACATAAGAGTGAACAAAAAAAAGATTTATTCGGAATTCCTGTTCTCCTGAAAATGGTTTCACCAGACAGGAAATAACAGCTGGCCATAGATGGATCGGATCTCAGCGGCTCAGCAGGGATAAGATAAAATTTGATCCATCAATGGACAGTTTGGTAGTTTTGAAGTCGATCAGTACAATCAGCCTGTCAGATTTTTTGTATGTGATCACTGCCAGCAGCTATAGCTGCTAGAGGTGATCTTTGTATTCTTTATTGTATTTGAGACCTAAAAGTAATTTAAAGTTTTCCCCACAATAAAAAGTTTTGGATAGGCTGGTATAGGCACTTGCTCTACTCAGCATATTACAGTTAAATAGGTCTGAACTAATAAATATATAATGGGGTGGAAGGACACAGATTCAAAGCACAAGAGGAAGTCAGGTGCTGGACTGCAATCTAGCTAACCTCCCCCTACAGAATACATCATATTCTTATACGTGTCTACTTCCAGGATTATTTGTCAACCATAGATATATTGGTATCTCAAATATTACTATTTCTATTGTGTGAAGATACTACAAACTTTAAATAATATATATATATATATATATATATATATATATATATATATATATATATATATATATA
>BLSH010086092.1:639255-651480 GCA_018402905.1 Glandirana rugosa
TGATTACCGTACCGACACTAACCGGTCACGTAGTACACTGGGTCGGAGAAATATTCGACCTCAGTGTCACGACGTACAGTGTACGAGAACCCAATCACATCCCTCTCCTTCTACAGCCACAAAAACACTCCCTCTCTAACGTCTGTAAAATTGTAGACTAGGACGTAGGACTCTAATGATGACGACAACGAGACTCCCTGTCTAACTTCTTTAGACTCTAAAGTGTATGACGACGAAACTCACTGTCTAACGTCTAGTTTGAGACGTATTGTGTTGCTAGCGATGCTAGCACGTGTTGCTAGTCTAACAACCTCATTAAACTCTAAAGTGTATGACGACGAAACCCTCATTACTCCAACAATCTGATCGTTGTGCACGATCGTAGCGATCGTTGTGTTATGCAGAGTTTGATCTGCAATCTGTCACTCAAAGCAGCAGTATGTGAAATCTCAGATTTCTTCAATCTGTCCCTCAGAGCAACAGCAGTAGTAATCTCAGGATGCAGGATCAGATGTTAAAATGTCTGCAATCTCTCCCTCACAAAAACACCGACATCTTCCTCTCCCTACACTAACCCAAGAGCATGTGACATGCAGCACTGTGACTCCAGCTTATAAAGAGGCTGGGTCACATGATGCACTGGCCAATCACAGCCATGCCATTAGTAGGCATGGCTGTGATGGCTTCTAAGGGCAAACCAGTGAAACGCTTGTTGATTGGCTGCCCTTCAGCTATTCAACATGCTTGATCAACTACCAGAACCCAGAACCCGAATGTTTTTTGAAATGTCCGTGTTCGGGTCCGGGTCCCAGACACCCGAAAGTTCGGTAAGGACCCGAACATTACAGTCCGTTACAGTTCCCTCAACACTAGTCATGAACCCAGTAATATTTTTTTTCTGTTTGCATGGCTGGTCTCATTATGAGTTGGTGTAACACTGGGCTTGATTTACCAAAACTAGAGCACTCAGAATCTGGTGCAGCTGTGCATGGTAGTCAATCAGCTTCTAACTTTAGCTAGTTCAATTAAACTTTGACAGTGAAACCCGGAAGCTGGTTTTCATGCAGAGCTGCACTGGATTTTGCATGTTCCAGTTTTAGTAAATCAATACCAATGTGTTCCTAGAAAGAAAGTGCAAAGCACAACTGACACTTCTAAACACTAGAGGAGCTTACTTTTGGTGCCTGAATGGTCATGTTCCATGCTTGAAAGAAGGATAACAAATTGCTGACTGCTCAGGTTCTCCTGCAGCATAACCAGACCTTGATATGTACTGTACACATAAAGAGAAGGGATGAGATTTGGGTTCTCTACTACCTTAGGCTCACAGTAAATCCTCAGTACTCCTGAAGTTTTATGAACTTTGACCAAAACTTCACAGGAACAATTCATAATGCATTACCCTTAGTTGTTGGTCAAATAAGTTACAAGAACCAATCATTTAAAGAAAATGGCTTAATTTCGTCATTGGTACATGCCAATACACTGTTTGTAGGGCAGACCAGCACCTCCAGGGCATGAAGGGCAAGCTCAGGCCATGTGCCCAATTTGGAGACCCAGAAGTTGAGGCAGACCCATCAGTCAGTACGTGTAGGCGTGTGCACACATACTGTTCCACCATGTTGCTGAAATGCTGCCTCCTACTAAGATGTTGCCTATTAGCTGGTGGTGCTGTTTGTGGTGGCGTGCTGCTGACAAAGCTTTTCCATATTTCGGCCATGCTAACCCTGCCTTCTGAGGTGCTGGTGGTGCCACCGCTGCGTTGGCGACCTCTTCCTCCTCCTCCTCCTCTGCCTTCGCCTTGTGCTTCCACTGTGCTCCCGGTGTCATTTGGGAATGCCTTTAGCAGAGCGACTGACCCGTGCGTGCTGCAGCTGAAACTCCACTATTGCCTGCTGCTGCTCGCACAGTCTCTCCAGCATGTGCAAGGTGGAGTTCCACCTTGTGGGCACGTCATATAGGAGTGGGAAGGCCAAAGTTCCGCTGCAGCGCAGACAGGCGAGCAGCAGCAGGGTGAGAACGCCGAAAGCACGCACAGACGGCCCGCACTTTCTGCAGCAGCTCTGACATATCCGGGTAGTTTTTTAGAAATTTCTGCACCATCAAATTCAGCACATGCGCCAGGCAAGGGATGTGCGTCAAACCGGCTAGGCCCAGAGCTGCTACGAGATTTCGTCCATTATCGCACACCACCAGGCTGGGCTTTTTAATTTTGTGCAAGAAATGCACAGCAAGGTGCAAATGTACTATGTAGCACTGTTTTTTTTTTTTTTTTAAACCAGCAATGTCAACGCACTTTTTAATTTTGTGCAAGAAATGCACAGCAAGGTGCAAATGTACTATGTAGCACTATTTATTATTCTTTTTTTTAAACCAGCAATGTAGACGCACTTTTTTTTTTGTGCAAGAAATGCACCACTGGCCACAAATGTAGTAATTAGAATTTTTTTTTTAAAACCAGCAATGTAGACACACTTTTTATTTTTTGTGCAAGAAATGCACCACTGGCCGCAAATGTAGTATTTAGAATATTTTTTTTTTTAAAACCAACAATGTAGACGCACTTTTTAATTTTGTGTAAGAAATGCCCAGCTGGCCTCAAATGTAATATTTTGCACAAAAAAAAAATAATTTGTCTAACTGCAATGTAAAAACAGTATTTAAATATGCCAAAATGTTGCCAACTGAACTAACAGAACACGATTAAAGTAGTGTCCCTGACAAACACTGCACTTTCAAAAATGGCTGCAAACGCCCACCTAACAAACAGAAAAATTGCTTAGGTTTTATGAGGCACTTTGCTTAGCAAACAAAATGTACTCTAGCAAACAAAAATCTCCTCTAGCACCCACCCACTAAATAATAGCTGTTTTAACAGATTTTCTAAAGCTAATCTGTCCCTCACAGCAGCAGCAGCATCCTCTCCCTACACTAGTATGAGATGACGTGACATGTAGCACTACGTGACTCCAGCTTATATAGAGGTTGGGTCACATGATGCACTGGCCAATCACAGCCATGCCATTAGTAGGCATGGCTGTGATGGCTTCTAAGGGCAAACGAGTGAACCACTTGTTGATTGGCTGCCCTGCAGCTATTCAAAAGGCATGAAAAAATACCCGAACCCGGACTTTTTCTCAAATGTCCGAGTTTGGGACACGGACACCCTAAAGTCCGGTACGAACTCGAACTTTACAGTTCGGGTTCGCTCAACTCTAGTCGCAATATAAACCAACAGCATATATATATATATATATATATATATATATATATATATATATATATATAAAATCCCTATAGATTTTATCATTAAAAAACAATTCTTAAGCTATGGCCAAGCGACTGCACTTAAGCTCGGAGGTTTAGTCTGGAGAATGATGTGTCATCACTGCTACAGGCAGGTGGAAGCAATTCTCAGTCTCCACTTGTGTTGATAACTGTGACATTGTAAAACTATGGTAAGCCACAAGGTAAGAGTAGGGGTGGATCTACATACACATATCCCGGAACATAAATCTTACTTATCTGTGTGTCTTACAGGGGAAGGACTTTAGTCCTGGAAGTGGATGCTAACTCTGCATGATGCCAAAGCAATGTAACCGCTTGCCTTCTGGAGAAGAAAATAGATGAAAGTATTGTCAAGAGGAGTATAATGATACCTTTAGAGTTGAATTCCAGGAATTCATTGACTTTGTAAAATGTGTTGGCATACCATGAGTTAAGTCCAACGAGGTTCATGCCATCTCATAGACTTATCTGTTTAATTTACATCTGACAGTTTTATGCAGCTCTGGAAGTACAGCTATCACTATACTGCTGGGGCTTTGACAGGAGAGACACTGGGGTTGATTTACTAAAACTAGAGAGTGCAAAATTTGGCGCACCTGTGTGTGACAGTCAATCAGCTTCCAACTTAAGCTTGTTTAGTTAAGCTCTAAAAAAAAAACTGGAAGCCTATTGGTTTCTATGCAGATATGCACCAGATTTTGCTCTCTAGTAAATCAACCCCATTGTCTTCTCACATCATCTCATCCTGCCCCTCTCCTGTTCATTCACAGAAGACTTTGTATTCACATAATACAAAGCACTCTGTGATTGGGCAGGAGGAGTGGGCGTAGTGTGTGCATGAAACTCTGCCGCTGCAGGAGCTGAAATCAAAAGGTACAGTGTTAGAGTGCCAAAAGTATAGTGATAGCTGTTATCCCAATGCCCAGTAAAAATAAAAATCTAATATTTAAAGAGCTAAGTCCATGAGGTGGCATGCATCTTGTTGGACTTATGTCCTAGAAATGCATTACATTTTACAAAGTGGCTGAAGTGGAGTTCAACTTTAAGAGGTAATAAATACACCTTTTACATTAAAATAAGACGTTAGCATGCATGTACATAACATAAACATGATAACCATAGCTAGGCCCCTGTACAATAAATCATTACAGAAGACAAGCACAATCTCAGTAAAGAAAGAAAAACTCATAAAAGTACCTTCAATTTTTTAATTTGTCAATCAAATCAGCCGAAATGTGTTCCCACCTGTTCCACAGCTTTTTTTCTTTTAAAAAACATAGGCTGTTTAAATAGACTTTACGCTGTCTGCAACTACACATTTTCTTGAGATCACACAATCTGTTCATGCTGTTAGCAAATGTTTTGGAAATTCACAATGTGAGCCTTAAATAATAAAATATCAGTAACTGCTTAGCCTACATTTAGATTTAATTGTCTGACACCAATATTCCTGTGTTTTCTTAAAAGAGCTCTAATGCCTGCCATTTAAAATGTGCATTTACAAAACCATAGTGAATAGGTCTAATTACAATAAGTAATATGCACCTAATAAAAATGGATAAGAATAACATAAATCACATAAGTCTTTTCTCTTCAATCAGAAACTCTAATTTTTAATCATGCCCTTAATGCTTACTTTCCATCTGTGATAAGAAGTTGGCATGCTATTATGCACACCACTGCAGGATACGACATGAATTAAAATACATTTTAACTGAAGGAATAAGAAAGAAAAAGTCTCTTACCCATACAGGAACAGAGCTAGCCGCAGTAGCTATGACAATCACCCCTTGAATTGGCAGGAGGCTCAGTCCCACCACACCTATCTGTAATATCACTTTGTAACCCTTCTCAAAAGCAATTTGCTCACTATAAAAAGGCAAATTAATAAAAGCATCAAATCTGACAACGTGTAATTTCATTGCAAATGCCATGCCTACCATACAGTCATTCATGTAGTCAAAGCTGGGATCATGGTGATGCATTTGAGGAAATGTTTGCTTAAAAATAATTACAAATTAATTGTGAAGATCCTTAAAGCGGAATTCCGCCACCCCCACCCACAAAACAATTAAAAGTCAGCAGCTACAAATACTGTAGCTGGTGACTTTTAATATTAGGACACTTACCTGTCCAGGGTTCCAGCGATGTCGGCACCCCAGACGATTTTTGGATTGGCTCTTGGGTGCTGCAGCCTTTTGGCTTCACAGCTGGTTCCCTACTGCACATGCGCAAAGCGCACTGCGCTTTCTAACTGGCCCAGCAGTGGAGAGAGGAGGATGGGGACCGAACTTCCGAGGGACAGTGCCGCAGCACTGTCTCCCGGAAGTGGGGAAGGGTAATCTCCCCTTGAAAGGTGCCAAAGGTGGCACGGGGGGGAGATAAGTGGAGCTTCCACTTTTGGATGGAACTTCACTTTAAGAGTCACTGATATTGTTACCTTTACTTTTGCTTACATGGTACTTCTCTCAATAATTCCTTTCTCTACTAAGAAAGCCAAAAGAGGCATCCTTAGACATTTTCTCGGTGCAGCCTGTTCTTTTATCCAACATCATTGGTGATCAGCACAGACTCCTACTTTACTAGGATGAGCCAAACTATATCACAAAGCATGCATGAAGTCACTCCTAACCCAGGCCATGGATACTCAAGAACAGTACATACAGGTGTGGGCCTCTTGGCAGGTATTTTATGAAAATTCAAAGACATCATTTAAGACTAATATGATCTCATTGGATACATTTTGTCAAACTAATCCATATGGAATCCCTAATCCCTATCCTATTATCTCCTATATCCCCCCCATTTTTCTATTTTATTGATCACCTTCTTCTGTTTCTCATTCGCTGTCATCTGCCTCCTGCCTTTACCTTCAAGACTAGCCCTTGTCTTCCCCCTTTTCTGCCCTCTCCCTTTTTTCCTGCAGTGTCCTTACATATTTTTACTCATACTCTTCCATTAATGTGAGTCAATGCCCATTTACATTATGTTTTCTTTATTATACCAGAAATGTACCTTTTAACTAAATAGATGCAATGTGAACTCTTTTCTCCATTTGTGATCTACTACTGATTTCCATTGTAACTAATCATTCATCTCAAGTTGTATCTTTAGCTATGTTTGTATTCACATTTCCTCCTGAATTTTCAAAAAATCTAAGAAAATTACATTAAATGAATTATGAAAACTAAGTGCAACGTAATAACTGTAGCATATATATGGGTGAAAGATGCATCATGTAAGTAATTAGTAAATCCTAAATGCACAAAATATAACTGGATGTTAACATTTATCAGTAATAACACGAGAGATGGTTGATCCAAGGAAAATCCAATTGCCTTCAGGGGATCAGGAAAGATATTTTTTATGACCATTTCAGGAGGAAATTGGACAATGCTTTATAGGGTTTTTTTTTGCCTTCCTCTGATTCAACTGAGAACATGCTTCTGTATATAGAGGTTTTGTAATTATTTATTTATTTATTTTCGATTGTATGAACTAAATCAGGGATAGGCAACCTGCAGCCCTCCAGCTGTTGCAGAACTACAAGTCCCATCATGCCTCTGAGAGTAATTGTAACTGCCAGCTTTGCAGTGCCTCATGGGATATGTAGTTCCACAACAGCTGGAGGGCCCCAGGTTGCCTACCCCTGAACTAAATGGACTTCTAACTTTTTTCAACCAATGTAAGAAATACCTTTATATTGGCTGAAATATGGACATTTTGCTGCACATTACCAATTCTCATATTTATACTGCATCAATAAATGATATAGAGTATACATTTACAAAGGTCTAACCAATTAAGAAGCATGAATGAAGTTAGGAAAGTGTCAGCTGGTGCTGTGTTCTCGCCTTCATTCATTGGAATCCCCTGGTAAAAGAAAAAAATGCATATTTTTTTAAGTGGTTGTAAAGGCACAAGTTTTTTTACCTTCATGTATTCTATGCATGAAGGTAAAAAAACCTCTTGTGTGCAGCAGCCCCTCCCCCTAAACCCCCCAATACTTACCTGAGCCTCCTCTCCATCCAGCAGTGTCCACGAGAGCCTTGCCTCTCCGGAGACTCATACTCCTGATAGACGTTTGGCAGTAGCTGGAGCCATTGCTGTCAATCACAGCACATGAGCCAATTAAGAGACGGAGGGGGCGGGACCAAGCCACGGCTCCGTGTGTGAATGAACACACAGAGCCATGGCTCGGGAGCATGCCTGCTTGGGTGCCCCTACAGCTTGCTGTGAGGGCACCCGGCGGGAGGGAGGAGCCTGGAGTGCTGGCCTGGGACCCGGGAAGAAGAGGATCTCGGCCGCTCCCTGCAAAATCACTGCACAGAGCAGGTAAGTATAATTTTTTGTTTTTTTTAAACAAGGCTTTAATATCACTTTAAGCACAGCAGATTTGAATATAAAAATCTGGGAAACAATAATACAAACCACTTACATGATAATTTTCTCGATAAGAGGCAAGCATGATAGTATGCCATCTAGGTAGGACTCTATAGGCAGTAGTCTGTTGTAAAAGTGGTGGCATCACCTGGTAGTTTCTTTGTATAATCTAGGTTTAGGAAAGAGCATTATGTTGATGTGTGCGTGTTATGGGAGCGTTGCTGAGGGTTGTATTTTTTTTAGTTTGGCCTGGAGTTTTACTTTAAACAATTTAGCTATACCTAGTTTTCCTGCAGCAAAGGCGGCATCTTTATTAAAATGTAAGCTGTTCTCCCTGGTTGACATCTCTGTACTCCATAGCAGCATTTATCATACCCGTCCTTCAGCAAGAATTTTATATTATATAAAGATAGCCACTTTATGGAAAATCTATAGATCTGAATAAAATACCATCAAGAAAATAAGAAACAAAGCAAGGTAGAAATATCTGAGAAAGGCATCCATATACTTTCAGCCATACTTCAAAATAATAACTCAAAATGTTTTCAGTCTGAAAATATACTGTAGTTTCCCTCTAACATCTTCGGCAGACAGGAAAAGGTCAGAGCTCTGGTTTACTCTAATATGTCTAAGATGTAACAGGTGAGTGCCATTGGGTCATTCATTAACATCTGACAAAACTACCACTGCACCTGCTTGCCAGGAACAGATTGAGGTCAGGCATACACTCAGTGGAACCAGTCTATTAACTGCATACAGAATCTGTTGTGATCCTCTGTGAATGCTGAGTTGCAATATTCTGTTTGTCAGAAAGAGGACTATGGTTGCTCCAGGCTTTTTCCCTTAAGATTGCAGCTAGGCATATTGACTGTTGAAGACTATGGAGAGGTTAATTCAAGTTCTAACATACTATGGGGTTGATTTACAAAAACTGAAGTGCAAAATCTGGTGCTGCTCTGCAAAGATACCAATTAGCTTTGAGTTGTTTTCAAGCCTAATTTAACAAACTGAAAGTGATATTTAAGGCAGGTTTTTTTTTTAAAACAACAAACATGTTATACGTACCTGCTCTGTGCGGTGGTTTTGCACAGAACAGCCCAAATCCTCCTCTTCTCGGGTCCCCCACCGGAGCTCATGGCCCCTCCCTCCTGCCGAGTGCCCCATAGCACACTGCTTGCTATGGGGGCACCTGAGGATTCTTGCTCTTGAGCCACTGCCCTGTGTGTCCATTCACACACAAACTGCTGCACAGCCCTGCCCACACTCTCCATATTGACTCACTGGCTGTGATTGACAGTAGTGGGAGCAAATGGCTCCTGCTGTTGTCCTAGCTAATGAGGAGGAAAAGCCGCTGATCATGGGCACATCGCTGGATCAAGATGGGACTAGGGTAAGTATTAGGGGACATCAAAGAAAAGTTCTGGAATCACTGCACTCCTTCAAATCCTTTATTGTGTATCATAAAAACATCACTGACACCATAGGGATATCACAGATGGAACATGTTTCACGCTCAGCACTGTTATTAGCGTGAAATATGTTCCATCTGTGATATCCCCATGGTGTCCGTGATGTTTTTATGATACACAATAAAGGATTTTAAGGAGTGCAGAGATTCCAAAACTTTTCTTTAATGTGCATCTACAGACAGGCTATGCTGGCACCCTTCAACCATCCTCGCAAGGTGTTATTTTTCAGCTCACCCAGAGCGGCTATTCTGAACTAAGTTTTAGGCGGCTTGGGGGAATCTGCACACCAAAGGTTTTTTACCTTCATGCATAAAATATATGAAGGTAAAAAACATTGAGCTTTTACAACCACTAAATGGCTTCCATGCACAGCTGCACCATTTTTTTCACTCTCCAGTTATAGTACATCAACTCCTATGAATTTTCCTCCACACTCCAGGCACTGGGGGTTGATTAAATAAGCCATTTTCACACATTTCTGGTGGTGTATATGTAGTTATAAGCCTTGCTCCAAATTCATTAAAACACTGTGACAAATTTGAGTAGTTCTTTTTTGCAACACTATTTTTATTACAGGTATTTATAGAGCACCAACAATTTAGGCAGAATTTCACATATTGTACATTCACATCAGTCCCTGCCCTTGAGGAACTTAACACCTAACACCTTAACACCTTTCTGACATGCATATATACACGTACTAGAGACAATATTTGGCAGGAGCCAATTAACCTGCCAGCATGTCTTTGGTGTGCGGGAAAAAAAACAGAATATGCAGAGAAAACCCATACAAGCCAAGAAGAACATGCAAACTCCATGTACATTCTGTTCCCCCTGAGTTTGAAATGGGGACCCCATTACTAACCACTAAACTGTTGTGCTGCACTGTATAGCATTACTGTTGCAACACATTTTTAAAGAAATACTGCCATACTGGTGATAAGGAAAGTGGATGTAAATAAGACCTCTTCCATGTTGGAGTACATTGTTGACTGCCTCACACATGTAATTATTGTAGGAAATACAAGAAAAAAACAGTCACTTCCAGCGCTAAAAGACCTCCATGGTAAAAGGAACCAGGACATCAATGTTTAAAGACCAGGCGGATGCTGCCCTGCTCGGATAGGGTAATCCGATAGAAACTGGAAAAACAAAAGTAAAAGGAAGGCACGCTAGTGCATTACTAGAGACATTTAATAAATATTTTATTTTGTGAATACTCACAAAGTGACATCTCTCAATAAGCCATAGAACCACTGCATTGTACAATGCAGGACACAGCGAAGGGTAATATCTGATACATTTGGGGGGCATACCTCCTTCCTCAGAGCTAAGCTGCCCATTTATCTGCGTTACCGTTAAACTCAGTAAAACAAATGCACTCCCACGGTGTAGTATTTAAAAACGTTCATATTTATTGCAGTATTGTATGCTTACATTTCAAATAGAAACAGAGCGCTTCTATATGAAGATTACAGCGGGTCCATAGCTCCTGTGTGACTCACAATCCTCACAATCCTCAGTGCTACGTCACCGGACTCTGCCCGGGAGTGCTGCCTGTCAAACTCTGCGGCCTGAGTTAACATTGCTGCAAAGCAAATCATTGTGGCACGTGTATAGCCCTGTCAGGCTGTAATGTTAAAATTTTGATGGGCAGCTGGGGGTGGGAGAACCACCTGTTATTACCTCCCTAGCTGCCAGTATGAAAGAGCCCCAACAGCTATATAGCTTTAAATTGATTGTAAGGGTTTACATTTTATTTTTTTTAAATAACAAACATGTTATTCTTACCTGCTCTCTGCAGTTATTTTGCAGAGAGCAGCCCCAATCCTCGTCTTTTTTGGTCCCCCACAGGTACTTCTGGCTCCCCCCCCCCTTTGAGTGCCCCCATAGCAAACCACTTTGCTATAGGGCCACTTGTGCACGATTGATCCCAAGCTGGCTCTGTGTGTCCATCACTCTCTCCTTGCTAACTGTGATTGACAGTAGCAGCAATGGTTCCCACTGCTGCCTCTCTGTCCAATGAGGATAGACAGAGCTAAGTGAGCTGCTGCTTGATGGATCGAGACTGGACTCAGGTAAGTATCTAGAGGGGTGGTGGGGCGCTGATGCAGTAGGTTTTTTTACCTTAATGCATTAAGGTAAAAATCTTTTGCCTTTAGAGCCACTTTAACTGTCAACAAGTGAGGATAGACCATTAAGTACAGTGGGCCTGTGACTACTAGATGGCAGAGGCAAATAGGTGGCTTTTCCTTGTATAGTTATTGGCTTTGGTACACAATATAAAGGTTAAATAAAAGGTAAAATAAGAGAATGTTATTTGTAACTGCAGTTACCCTAACAAAGCATTCTTGCTTTAGGTTTTAAAGTTTGAGTGCCTATTTGATATTAGTGATGGTAATTTAGCCTTGACAGTCAATGAATTATATATATAGACACCAAGGGTTACTGTATGTATTTTGACTTGTTAACCTCTGAAATTATTATAGCCAAGTTGAACCCATAACCCGATGTTTACTTACATATATAATATTTTGTCTTGTTGCAAAATCAATAGCATGCATGATTTCTAAAAAAAGGAATTACACCCTTTTTTATTATGAGACAAAAAAAAAGAATTATTGTATGTACATTTTTTCCAATCAAAAGAGCCCTACCTGTACCACAGGCTCAGTTCACTAATTAAGATATGTGAGACTTGGTGAGATGAGAGCCGGATCTAAGGTGTCTTTACACAATCAGGTAGGGAACACAGGACTTCCTAAATTGGCCACCGTGGAGGTATAACCTATATCCACATTTAGCAGTGCTTGCACTTAATGAAGCATCAGGGGCTGACAGAATCCACAGCACAGTGTGTCTGAAAAGTTCCAGTAATTACATTTACAGTGATATAGATACGGTACAACAGGTGCACAGAACTCATGTTATGACATTTTATAAAGCCAAGCATTAAAATAATGATCATTTTTCAAAGACTGAAAAATACTGTAAACAGTTTCAACTATTCAAAGAAAAGAAAGTTAGCCACGCTTCAGATTATTGGGAAAAAACATTAATGATGATAACAAATACATGTTTATTT
>BLSH010086092.1:673855-689811 GCA_018402905.1 Glandirana rugosa
CACACATACATCTCCATGAACGTACTGTCGTACCGTATAAGTATCATTTTCCTACCCGATGCCCGTTGTAAAAGTGGAGAAAGATGACGATGACGACGTCTTACGCTTTTGGAGTACATGTTTTTATCAAACAAAAAGAAGTTTCTAAAATTGTGATTTCTCCGGGTCTTGATATTTCCTATACGAATTTTTCCGTCGGTATCACGATCAGTCGTTATAACGGACAAAAGAGGAACGTAGATTAGAAAAAGGTCAGTGATTTTATATGATTTTGCCCCCCACCTCGGCCGTCGGCCTCGATTACCACCACACTCTCTCCTCGAGGCTGTGTGGTCAGTGAGGTCTCGCTGGATGTGGCTGTTTTCCCCATTACCACCTTCCAGCTCTCTGAAGTGTGCTTAGCCAGGATCAGGGTGTTTTGCTCCTGTGTTGTCGGTGTAGGTCGCTCTGGAGTGACTGGTGTGTCGGAGCTCCTCTCTCACACCACCATTAGCTCCGGCTGCCGGCTCCACCCCCCGTTTTAGTATATTTTAGTGACTGGAAAAAGATTAGATGCAAGGAGAAAACAGGCAATATTGCTGACTAGCACTATGGCTGCCTTTTTAAGCATATCCTTTATAGTTCTGGGCCTCTTTAGTGTTAAAATCTTTGAAGAAAAACAAACTATTTTTGTACATGAGGTTTTCGCATTCTGCAGCAGTAGCAGTAGAAAGAGGTGAAAATGTTGCCCGTAGCCCATCCTTTTACTATGAATATGCCATGCTGTCATGCAAGTACCTCTACATACACACACCTCAGAGTAATTTTTGCAGAGTTCTAAGAAAATAACATAAGAACAGATGCTGCTACATAGCTTATGTGCTAAATTTAACCCGGTACCAGAGGCAGAACGTGATAAAACAGTGAAAAGCGTTTCCACTGCTGTTTGTGACACATGAATACTGATCTTTTATAGTCAAGCAGAACCTGAAGAGAATATTAATACAGAAGGAAAAACCACAAAAATGTTTCAACAGATGGAAAAACCAAAACAATTGCTCCATGATTTTCTCCCCTTACTGAACTTGGTACAGATGAATGTTCATGTGCCAACTGGATAGTTTAGCTTTGTTTGGAGAGATGATATCTAAGTACTCCTTGGAACATACTACACATTCACATCTACTGCATCAGAAAAGTATTTTTTAGATATAAAATGAACAACATAACATAATTTGCTATCTTATAAGGAACATCTAAATGTGTTACTTGTGTATAAACAGTACCCTGAAATATTTACAACGCTGTACCACTTTTCTTGAATCCCCCCAAATACAAACGCACGTTCTGTGCCTAGACACTCCTGTACCTTTAACCTCATAGACACAATGTAAGATTATCTAATGCAGTACTAGTCTATCTAGGTTTAGAGTGAAATTTGGTGATATCATTACTGTGCTGTCCACTGTATTCATCGCTGGAGAGGAAAATGTAACTTGGGACCTTCAGTGCAAAAATACCCTTGCTTCTGCATCAATAATTCTGTAAAATAAATTCATAAACTCTCTTGCAACATCTCGATCATTACTCCAACAAGTTATCTGATCACCAGTCATCATGGGCAACTGACCTGAGAAAGGAACACCATTATGGGCCGAGACACAGGGCAGAACAAGCCATGGCAAGTTAATAAAGGGGGGAAAATCTGATGCAGGAAGACCACAGGCAATACTGCTGACTAGTTCTTTGTTCATTGCCTGCCTTTGTGGACACATTCTTCACAGTACAGGTCCTGTTTTATATTGGTAAAATTACCAGCTGAGGTATTTCATTTATTCATACTTCCCCACATAAATAAACGTTGTTTTTTATAAGGTTTTAACATTACAGTACACGCGAATGACAGCGATGTACCAAACAAAATGGTGTGTTAATTATGGCAACAAAGAAACCAAGAATTAATTCTTGAGAGTTGGATACGGGTCTGAAATAAGGGAGTTTTTTTTTTTTTCTTGTAATTCGGTCATAAATTTAGTATAATTGCACACTTGTAGCTGTATTTTACTGTGGGTAAGATTTAACCTTTTTTCATCATGCCATTTACCTTTAGCATATCAATATTTATCTAAACAATGGTCATTCTGAATTAAAAAATATATTAATTTTAACAATCTAATTAAATCAGAACCGCAGGCGCAAATTACATTTTAAAAATATGTCCTCCCTTCCCCACCTTCCATCTGTCTGATGTAGAATATGAAAAAAGGCAGCCGTGTAGTACAGACTGAACTACAAAATATCCAAGCAGTGTAGTATGAAAAATGTTTAATGAAAAAATTGTTAAAAATGACATAGAATTACATCCACTTGAAAAAGTGCAATACCTTCCAAGAATTAAACAACACAAAGCATACAGACAGTTGTAGATGTAGAATATGACGACAAGCATTTTACTAGCAGATGATGTAATACACACAAATACTTATTTTAATCCATTGCTCATCCTAAGTCATGCAGTAGCAATTGATAGTCCTGTATTAAAAGTGATGACAAGAGTAAGAGGGATCAGTGAAAAGACCAGTTAGACACCAGTAAGGAAAGTAGCTTTAGGGGACCGGTTATCCACTCATTACAAATGGAACCAGCAGGGAGTAAAATTGAATGCCTGTGCATTGTGTGCAACAAGGTAAGTATTACTATGCATTACATAATCCACTAATAAAATCAGCATTATATCACTGACCTCAAATAAGATTGTAGATCATGGGGGACACAGTAAAGACATAACTCCTTATCTGCATACTGGCTCCAGGTCAGTGTCTCAGAAGCCACTGATACAGAATGACAGCCAGGCAAGTAGCATATTTTCAGAGGATGAGGTCAGCAATGTCAGCTTCCACACTCCATCAGTACATGTTTTCTTTAAATTACCAATCTCATACAGAAAACAGTTTTTCTTTTACTATTTTTTCCTGAAAGCCATATTATACCCCTATGCCTCTATTCTAGGAATGTTTCAGTGAGTTATTAATCCCAGCTCGTATAATTCGCACCTAAAATGTTCATTTCACACACTTAAATATCGCTTATATGTTAAATCTTTAATTTTCCACATGAAAGGGTATTTCATTGTTGCTTAAAGACTCATTGCACAATGGTGCATAACATGCTTTATTTAGCCTGCTATTTAAGTAGTGTTGTTTTACCTCTGCTAGTGCTATATAATATCACTGCCAGTGTTTTTTAGTGGCCGGTATGAACAAGTAAATTCACAACACAGCTGGTGATAACTGAGTTTCAAAGATATTTTTTGTGCAAAGCTTTCAATGGTTACTTGTATGTTAAATGCCCAAAAATAATTCTTACACTTAGGGGTCTATGCCTGCCCCCTGCTCCCTCCTCACTGGCTGTGATTGACAACAATGGGAGCCAATGGCTCCTGCTGCTTTCTCTCAGCTAATGAAAAGTAAAAGACCCAGGAGAGCCGGTTCCCTTGTGCACATCGGGATCAGGCTCGGGTAAGTAAAGAAGGGGCTCAGTGGGGAGCTTTACACTGAAGGATTTTCACCTTCAAGCATAGAATGCATGAAGGTAAAAAAAAAAAACCTTCAGCCTTTGCAATCATTTTAAAAGGCTTGGCTTTACAACTCATGAGAAAAATATAGGTAGCTTCCGAAAGTCTAACAGTTGCCAGGTTCTACTGATGAGAGAATAAAATAGACAGTGAGGTGGAGATAAAATACTAGATTTGTGTGATTTCAATAATTAAGTATCCATTTCATCCAAAAAAAAAAATACCAGTTCCACACTTATGCAATATTTATCTTCCTAACTGAACATTTTGATGAGACAATTATTGTGAGGTAAGATAATGAACACAGCTTAATTAACTCATCTGTCTTAGTGAACCCTTAGTTATCCCTCTAGCTTGTGACACTGCTTGCACTTGCCTACAGATTCCCACTGTCATTTTGCTTACCAATGTCTTGCTTCCCTTTGTGCCTCCTTATTGCCTACGTTTCCTTCTCCTTCCCCAGTCTTTTTCCATTTGCAGCCTTTCCCTTTACAGTGGAGCCTTGGATTACAAGCATAATCTGTTCCAGGAGAATGCTTGTAATCCAAATCACTCATATATCAAAGCATGCTTCACCATAGGAAACAATGGAAATTCAGTTAATTCGCTCCACAGTCACTGCTTGTCAATGTAGTACTGTATGTGACCAGAGGTCTGGGGGTGCTGGTGTATGCAATACTGTATGTGTCCAGAGGTGTGGTGGCACTGGTAAGGCTCGAAAACGGCCCAGAAACATTCGGAAATGCTCGGGAACTGTTTACATTTTTGGTACTTCCAAGTATTTACGAATGCTTCCCAGGGTCTCCAAGGCTCACCAGTGTCCCCGCACCTCTGGCCACATGTGGTATTGCATGTACAGAGGCTTAATCCTGCTCATTTTGCAAGACAGTGCTCGCAAACCGAGTCAGGATTTAAGAAAAAAAATGCTCGTCTTTCAAAATGCTCGTTAACCACGTTACTCATGAACCAAGGTTCCACTGTATTTCTGTGCTTTTATGTTCTACCTTCTCTACTCTTTCCACGCCTCCCCTTAGCTCCTTCCCCCAGCTTTCACAACACACATTGACTTATATCCACACTATGAACCTGCCTCTACCACTTACATTTGATGGGGGCCACTATTCTTGTGATCCACTCTTAGGCAATCCTTTCGCGGATCAGGGGATTGTTTCTAAAGAAACAAAACCAAAGAAAAGTCCCAGCTCAACTCACCAGCCAGTCTGCAACCAGCCAAATTATCCTAACAGTTTGCGTTAAAAACAGGGGTTTACTTAGCCCACATTTGCAAATACATATGTAAGCTGCAGAGCCCCTCCAAGGCACCCCAGTATTACCTGCCGTCCTAACTTTTGTAAATTTATGAGAGCGTTCATAGTAGAAGCACATGCATTCTAATGTATAAATAGAGGGCAGGTATGCCTGGAGGTAGCCCACCGCCCCTTTAAAGGCACGGGGCACACTGGACACCCAGCACAATAGCAGCAAAGGTGTCTGGTGTGTCTCCTCACCAATATTACATATCCTTGCTGTGAAGGCCAGTTATAGGTGGGGCAGTGGCCAGATGTTTGTTACTGATTGTTTCTAGAGATCAGTGGAACCCAGTATCGGTAGTCTATAGAAATAAAAAAAATGATATCATATTCCAACAGACCCAATCTGCCTTTGCACATTGTAAGCATTTCTTATTGTACATACCGAAAATTAGGAGTGCACTTCAACTTCAGCCATTATGTAGACATCCAGAAGCATTAAGAACAAGCTTGCATGAATAGATTGTATGGTTAATGCTTTATAGCTCTTTTTCATAGACAAAGCTCCTTATGTTTGTTTGCTCTCTATTATAGCTTGAAGAAAATACAATTCTCATTGTACAGCTAAGTGTACAAAGGTTGACTTCTGGTGCCTGTACAAAGTGCTGTTTATTACTAACTTTTTCTGACATCGCCAGTATAGGAAACCCCCTCTTGGCCTAAAGCAATTTCCCAGCACACATCCGAACTTACAAGGTTGTTGTCATGGACAAGTAAAATGTCAGTCAATGGTCCGCTCATAAATAACAATACTTGTGTGGCAATATTTTACTGCAATTATATAGTAGCTTAAGGCAGAAGATAGATAAGATACAATTGCATATTTATACTTTTCTTGATGAACAGGATATCAAATAGAAAAGTGATTCTCAAGAAACATGAAATATTTCTATTGGTTATTAAGTTTTACTTGCCTCTAAGCAGTTTATTACTATTTCTGAACACAAACTGTAGCATATGAATGTACCACATATTTTAAATATTAAATTGGCTGCAAGTATTCTATGTGTTATACAAAAATAAGTAAAGGGTGTAGGAAAATTCCTATAATATCTGAAATAAGCTACCTAGAAAATTATTATTTTCCAAGCTGTGAGCAACCTGAGCTGGAATTAGTTTATTCAGTGAAACTTCCATGTTCCGTGAACACTATTTCTTTGAGCATTCTATAAAAATCTAAACTAAAATATGAGTAAGGTGTCATCTAAAAATAAAAAAAAAATGACCATGTTGCTATACAAGTGCAGGCATACAGGTAAAAGGACAGTGTATGTACTTACCTTTACCATGGCCTGAATTGATATTTGCTGCCCCAATTCTGAAAAATGGACCTCAAAATTCCACATGGAACCTAACACTTAAGGCAGTGTTACCCTAGGTCCCCTGCAGATCTCAGTGGTTCCTCCTTCTGATCTCCCTGTCATCACTTTGTCCTGTAAAAATGTGAATACTGTGGAGAACCCAAGTGAATAAACACTCCCAGATGTGGCAGTTTCCCTGGGGATGATTTCACCAGGTCCAAGCAGTGTTTAGCAGCATGGGTGGATGAAAAAGTATGTACACTGTTCTTTCACAGGCCTTCTCTGAGAGCAACTTGTGTAGCTACAGGGTAGCTTTAAAGTGTTTCTAAAACAAAAACTTTTTTGAGTAGAGTGGTGAGGGGTTAGAACCCCTTTCGGTTTGTTATTGGAGTCCCTTCTAGGGAGATTTGCTCTTTATCCTTGTCCCGGTGTCCAGGACACAAAATAAGAAAATCCACAATTTGGAGTCACCAAGACAAGAATCTAGGGGAAATCTTTCAACAGTGCCATTTGTTTTGGCATCAATGTGTCCCTTTTTGTTGTGTGCAGGATAAGGAATTACAAGGAACCTATCCAAGGGGACGGAAAAAAAATCTAACTGGGGTTAAAGTCTTTAGGCAGCAGCATCCCCCCTCACCCCCCCCTTGGCTTACCTGACCCCTCATTTGATTTGTTGCTGTGCACATCTGCAGCTCTTCTCTCCCCTCACTTCCAGGTCTCATTGGCTTTGCTGGGGCACCGGGAGATATTGGCTCCCAGAGCTGTCAATCAATGCTAGTGACAGGGGAGCGGGGTTGAGTCCTGCTGTCTGTGTCAATGGATACAGCAGCGGGGTTTGGGACCCAGCAGACATGAATGCCCCCATGTGAAGTGGCTTCCCATGGGGACACTGGACAGAGGGGAGGGGCCAGGAGCACAGACGGGGAACGCCAGAAGAAGAGTTTTGAGGTTGCTCTGTGAAATTCCAGGTAAGTATACCATCTTTGTTTTTTTTTTAATTTTTACCTTTACAAATTATTTAAGTATATACCGCTACTACACTGATTTCTACTTGCTTCTGGGTCTTGTGCCGAGTGGCCAGCCTGAGGCATTCTGAGCACAGAAGGTCGGCCACTCAGCATGGGTACCTTTTTAAGAATGATTTATATTCTCTGAATGAATGCAAAGTGTTCTCTAAATGGAAAAGATGGAGATCGTGATGTCACCACCCCACTTTTCTGCCTAAGCACAATGTTGACTTTACGTAGACTTTAAAATAAGGAACAGAAATGTAGGATACAGTAAAGTGCTTTGCAAATGAATCATATTTTAATTTTATTAACAATATTAGTAAGTTAATTTCTTAAAAGTTCCTCAAATTTTCTACAAGGGCTGTTCCCGGAATTTTAGTAAAGGCTGTTTCTTTGTGTGCTTTGATCATGGCAAGCAAAAATAAAACCTGCCAGGTACATTGTTCAGTGCCGTAGAGTTTTCCCACACAGCAAGGCTACAAATCCTGAAGACAGGAATCTATAAGGAATATGCAGACAAGAGTAACTGAGGAAACAGAGAAGCTCAAAGGCATATTTTCATACATCATTTCCTAACTTCAAAAGCACAAATTTCAATAACAAGTAATCTGTAAGTCTTCTGTTTTGCTTATGTACCATTTTACTTTTGAATTGTGGATAGCCAATCATTTCACGACATAGTACATCTACAAGTTCATGTAAAATGAAGGTGGCTATTCAGCATATAATTAATTATGGAACTACAATGTGAAACAGAACAATGACTTACAGAAAGACTAGTCAAAGCACTAGAAAGATTACTTCAATAGTATTGTTAACATTTTTCTTTATAATTACTTGGAAAATTGTTTTTTTTCCAATTTAAATACAATAATTTATTTTCTGTAGTATATGCTGAAACCAGACTACAGTGTTCATTTTCAAAATGTAATCTGTTTCATAATTTTGGATATGAAAGCTAGGCATGCCCTCACTCCCATACCTCCATCCCAAGTTTTTATATTTTAATACCTTATGCAACAGTGCTTTGCACCTAAGTTTGCTGTCCATGTTCCTTGCCAGTACCACTTCAAGATGTGATATCTTTGTAATATCATTATGCTGTGCAGCATTTTGGACTGAGAGGACCAGTGAAGTGGATACCCAAAAAGAACCCACGTCCTTTACAGTAAAGAAGAAAGAAGACATGGCACCTGGTTCATCACATGATTATGGATTTAAATACCACATTCAGTAGTACTGCCTATTGACCGTGTCAGTGTGTATTATTTTTGCTGTGGTTGTGATGCTTCATGGCCGCAGCATTTATACAATCCCCTCCAGCGGCAGTGTTGAGTTAATGCGGGGTGGTTGGCAAAAATGTATTTTTACTGCCCCCTTACCAAACACGTGAACGAGCCCTTAGAGGTGTCTAGGCCTCTATTTATACGACCACTGGGAGCCAATCAAGTGAGCTTAATGCAAATATGCTAAAAATGAACATACTGATAGGATGAGAGAACAGAGGTGACATATTTATCTTTTTTCTCTATGACTGTCCAATAACAGGCATGACGTTGGGAGGGATCAGTAGTATATTCTTTTACTGAAACAGTCATCTGTCTGGCTGCGCTGTGTGACAAAGCTGTGTAAGTTTCAAAACTAAATAGACAAAGAAAATATGCTCCCATATAAACACATATGCAGTATTCTGTGTGTTCAGATTTTTTACACATTGGTTAGCCAGGTTTCCTTTGTTGACCAACATCTGAACAACGCTTCTATTACTGAGATGTCTAGGCTTCTATTTATAATACCAATGATACCTATACCAGCTCTGATCACTTTTATCATTCATTTAAAATGTTTTTTAGATGGTGAATCACTGATTTTATCAATGATTCACCGATGATTCCTATAGAAGATCTGCTACATTGTATTATTTTTGCTTGACACTGAAAACATTCATCAGACATTTAGCACCCTGCTATCAAGGAAATTTGCCTAGAATCATCATTTTCATGAGTAGCAATTTGGCCTTTGAACCCAGTGTAATAAAGGAGGCATATAAGGTCAAATTCAGGCCATAAAAATCAAAGGGTAAATCTGGGTCATGTTCAGTGATTGGATGAAACCACTGTTATCATGTGTCCCTTACATATACAAATATATATATATATATATATATATATATATATATATATATATGTATATATATGTATATATATATATATATATATATATATATATATATATATACATATACATACAGCATCTCACAAAAGTAAGTACACCCCTCACATTTTTGTAAATTATTTTTATATCTTTTCATGTGACAACACTAAAGAAATGATACTTTGCTACAATGTAAAGTAGCGAATATACCACTTGTATAACAGTGTAAATTTGCTGTCCCCTCAAAATAACTCAACACACAGCCATTGATGTCTAAACCGCTGTCAAAAAAGTGAGTACACCCCTAAGTGAAAATGTCCAAATTAGGCACAATTAGCCATTTTCCCTCCCCGGTGTCATGTGACTCGTTACAAGGTCTCAGGTGTGAATGGGGAGCTGGTGTTTTAAATTTGGTGTTATCACTCTCATACTGGTCACTGGAAGTTTAACATGGCACCTCATGGCAAAGAATTCTCTGAGTATCTGAAAAAAAAGAATTCTTGCTCTACATAAAGATGGCCTAGGCTATAAGAAGATTGCCAAAACCCTGAAGCTGAATTACTGCAGAGGTTGAAGGGGTGGGGGGGGGGGTCAGCCTGTCAAGAAAACTGTATGCCTTGTGTGAGGCTACATACCAGGTGAAGGGGGACTTATTGCCTGAAGGACTAGGAAGGTTGGGACAGCTACAAGAGCCTGGGAGACCAGAATAGGGTCTGGGAGTCTAGAAGAGCCGAGGCGGCTAGCAAGTCCAATGGGGCTGAAGGAAGTCCTGAGGTCTTGGGGACAGTGAGTAAACCCAGGGGGGCTAGAGAATCTGGTTTAGGCCAGGAGTAGGCCAGTTCAACAAGGAACTGCGAGTCAAGGCAAAGTAAGCCTAGCAGCCAGGTGGCTTGACATTTTTTCAGTTATTGGGTTTGTTGGAGAAGAACCCCTGTGTGGGTGGTCCTGTGTATAAACTTTTATTTTTGTTCCTGACTGCCGTGGACTCACTGAAAAAATGCATCTATCACTGAGCTAAACACCCCCAATGTTAATATATATATATATATATATATATATATTATATATTTACAAACAAAAATGATTTCACTAGTAAGTGGCAGTAGAAATTGGGAATTTAATGGCAAACTACGACAGTGGGTAAATTTTGGATTTTTTTTTTTTTTAAGTGTATGCCTCTCTTTTGGTCTGCTAAATATTTGTTATATCTGTTCGGTAAGTGCCAAATATACCTGTACATTTTGCCAGAAATCTTGAGAGTTGCTGACTTCCTGAGCTCTCTATCTGTGCACAAGGAGGGGTTATGTAGATAAGAAGGAGTAGAAGAGAGGAGGAGAGGTCTGTGTTCCTAATGCATCAGAAATAAAGCAGGCAGGGCTGACACCAAGTGTTTAGGCCTTCAGCAAGGAACAGCAACTGTTTTTTTTTCTGTACTTTCAGTGTTTTTAAAGGGATAAAACACAGAGAAATGTGCATGTATTGCAGAGATGTTTATTTATTTCATATATTTATTATTATATTTTATTTATGTATTCATTTATTTAATTGTATGTTATCATACGCTTTAAAAGTAAAATAAAAAGGAAAGCAACGCTATACAAAATGAACATATTCATCAATAATATGTACTCATTTGTATTTTATTTTTTACTTTATTTCTGCTTGAAAGATTACTGGGCTACAGTGCCATTAAATGTATGATTGACTGGTGGTAGCATGTCAGACTGTCATGCACATTTTTAATTGTATGTATAATTTTGCATATTTTTGGCAAGTCAGGCAAATGTAAACACATCTAAACATGTGCCAGTTGACTGAACACTCAGAGGGGGGATAAAATAATGTTTTTCAAGTCTGTTTCACTACTCCAAATTCCTCGGGTGTACAAACATCAGTACATCACGACCTCTAAACAGCATATTTACAAGCCTGGATTTACGTATACATGTGGAATTCATGCAGCAAGCATCACAGGCCTCTATAGGGAATAACTGAAAAACACTTGGATTTAGCAAATTCAGAATGATAAATGTAAGAAGGTCAATCTTGTATTGTTTTCCACTGATAATACCAAGAATGTTACATATAACAGCTTACTCAATGGAAGAATTCTAAAATTCTGACATGCCAGGTGAATTTTCTTACAATGTTTTGGCAAATAATAAAGGTGAATAGCAGCTATAAATATGTAAAATGGTTTGTGTTAAATTTTATATTTAATGAGTGTTCTGATTTAAATGTCACTTTTTTCCAATTATTTTTTTTTATTAAAGGATTACACAAAATACAGAGATACAACACTGTTTTGTGCACAAAGCACGACAAACCTGGTATAGCGTAGTACAAGGTTTCAAGAGATCTTGGTGTCACAATGCATGAATATTAATAGTGTCAGATGTACAGAACAATTATAAAAGAGAACAATACAGCATAATTTGTTGGACTCTATATCTCACTGGAGAAAGATACAGCAGCAGATCGCCTTGGTATCTAATATTATCGAACATGGTAACACTACTTATGATAACTGCTCTCGTATTAACCATTATCATAATTTTCCATAAGCTCCCCCAACAAGGAAGGGAGTAGAGATCCAGCTGAGACCTTAATATAAAAACAGTAATGTAAAGGTACTAAATAGGAGGAAGATAAAAAAGAAAAGGGAAAAAGAAGTTATGGGTCTGGTGATTGGATACGGTGATGGGCTTGTCCCCATCCTGTTAATTAAATGTGACGATCAAAGCGAAAATCTTTATGACATTGAGGTCATGTTAGATCTTATAAGAGTCACCCCTTCATCATACAGGGGTAGTCCTCAGAATATTACAACAGGAATTTGCAGACTATGTTTTATGGAAACAAGTTGTGGTGTCATTAGCAATTGTTTCCTCCATGTCATATACAGTATATCACTAACTTTCTGAATCCATTCTTTAATAATTGGGACAGATGTGTATTTCCAGTGAAAAGGGATTTGGTTAGGGAGTGTTTGCATTTTTGCAAAGAACATGAAGTGATGTGAAGAAGGCAGCATGCAGGGTTCAAGCTAATTTTTGTCTCTGTAATATGGACTATAAGTTCTCAAATTTGTCTTCAGAATTGGTTGATTAATGGGCAGCTCCACCATATGTGAATCATTGTGCCTTGGAATTATCCACACCTCCAGCAGGTACCACAGGACTGTGGGTACCACTTTTTATTTTTTTCAGGAGTAGTATACCAATGCGTGAGAATCTAGAGGTTTCTTGCTTGCGTGTGCTAATCAAACATTTATGTGTGTAGTGTGGATTCCCACAGTTCTCTAAACCTATCTAGTGTTGTTGTTTTTTTTTTACTTCAGCACCTTTCATACAGACCTCCTCTAAATCAGCAAGGGGGCATGTAAAAAGGTTTTTATATTGTAGGTTATTAATGTAGCTATACAGTTTTAGGTACAGTATCTCACAAAAGTGAGTACACCCCTCACATTTTTGTAAATATAATATTATATCTTTTCATGTGACAACACTGAAGAAATTACACTTTGCTACAATGTAAAGTAGTGAGTGTACAGCTTGTATAACAGTGCAAATTTGCTGTCCCCACAAAATAACTCAACACGCAGCCATTAATGTCTAAACCGCTGGTAACAAAAGTGAGTACACCCCTAAGTGAAAATGTCCAATTTGGGCCCAATTAGCCGTTTTCACTCCCTGGTGTCATGTGACTCGTTAGTATTACAAGGTCTCAGTTGTGAATGGGGAGAAGGTGTGTTAAATTTGGTGTTATCGCTCTCACTCTCTCATACTGGTCACTGGAAGCTGGCAACAAAAGTTATTACACCCCTAAGTAAAAATGTCCAAATTGAGCCCTAAATGTCAATAGTTTGTGTGGCCACCATTATTTTCCAGCACTGCCCTAATCCTCTTGGGCATGGAGTTCACCAGAGCTTCACAGGTTGCCACTGGAGTCCTCTTCCACTCCTCCATGACGACATCACGGAGCTGGTGGATGATAGAAACCTTGTGCTCCTCCATCTTCCATTTGAAGATGCTCCACAGATGCTCAATGGGGTTTAGGTCTGGAGACATGCTTGGCCAGTCCATCACCTTTACCCTCAGCTTCTTTAGAAAGGCAGTGGTTGTCTTGGAGGTGTGTTTGGGGTTGTTATCATGTTGGAATACTGCCCTGGGGCCCAGTCTCCAAAGGGAGGGGATCATGCTCTGCTTCAGTATGTCACAGTACATATTGGCATTCATGGTTCCCTCAATGAACTGTAGCTCCCCAGTGCCGGCAGCACTCATGCAGCCCCAAACCATTGATACTTTAAGTGCAGTGAAAAAAGGGATCTATATTGACAATTTCTCTGTAGCTCCTTAAAAGTTTTCATCCGTCCTGAGTGTAGGCAGTATGTTACTAGGGGGCTGGGCGGTATCATCTTAGAATCCAGTCCGGGTAGAAAATCCAGGTTATCCGTAAAAGGGGTAAGTGGACTTGGAGTTGGGAAGAGGGTGTTTTTTAAAGTTATTTGGTGGAATACCTGTAATGTAGCCCCTACAGGTGTTGCAATAACTTAGGAGGGTGCCTAAGCCGCAGTACCCAAGAAGTGTATTTTAATGGTGTCGTAGAGGAGGATTGTTCTAGTACAATACAATCCTTTTAGTTTTCATGGGGGACTGCAATCCACAATTCTGGTGATATGAGATGTGTAATAATTTTGTTTATACCTCCCCTGACCTTAGATTTAGTAATCATTTAATATATGATCTTCTATAGGCCCAAACTAATTTAGATTGTGGGAATAGCAAGTGGTTAAAGAAACTAGATGGAATCGTAATAGGAAGAGCATGCATAAAATAGAAGAGTCGGGGTAGAATCATCATCTTATAATGGACTTGCCAAGCCAGAAGAAATGTTTTATGGTCCAATGTTTGAGATCTCCTTCTAATGTTTTAAGCAAAAGTATAACATTGTGCTCAGAGTTTTGGGATTTGTCATCAGTCAATCTCCTAAATATTTTAAGGCCTTTGGTTCCCACTTGAATGGGCAGGCCTGTTGTATAGCAGTTAGGGTGCCTGAAGAAAGAGAGAGGTTTAGAGCCTCCAATTTGCTGTAATTCATTTCCAAATTGGATATGTAGCCAAAATCTGCAAATGCTAAAAGCAAAAAAAAAACAATAAATAGCCAGCATATGCTGCAGATTTGTACTCTCTGCCATTTACAGCAAAGCATTAGGGTTAATCATCTTTATGAATGGTTCAAATGTAATTATAAACAGCAAAGGAGATAAAGGGCAGCCTTGCTTAGTGTCACAGCTTCAGGCAAGGCACCATTGACTATGATTCTGGTGGTAGGATTGTGGTAGAGAGAAGAGATCCATGACTGTTTCAGGCCTATATGACTTAAATGTCACTTTATGCTGGCATATAGTCCTAAAACACAGCTGACTCAACTTGCTGACTCATCGAAATCCACAGGCAGTGTCAACTCACCAAGAATAAGATCCAGTTAATTTAGTTTATTCCAAGATAGTAGGTTAAACAAGCTGTTTTCTGAGCATTTCTTGCAGATGAAAAAGCATTTTGAATTTTAAGTATCTCTAAAAGGGACCTTTTTCCTGGATAAGGCAAACTGAATCTAACTCTGGGGAGAGTTGGAAACAGGTTACAATACCAAAACACTACTTATAAATAAAAAACAGGCAGCACACCAAATCTTGGATGAGTCTGAGGCTTGACCCCTAATAAATATGTTCCTTATGCCTGGCATACACAATGAGATTATTGGATGATCGATCGCTGATGTCTGCAGGGGGGAGAGGAGGAGAAGTGGGCATTCAGCGACTACATGGAGGGATGAGTTCCTCTACATGCCGCTGTCCCCATCGCCCCACTATACAGTGGCCGACCCCTGTGAGCTTTGTACGTAAGCCCCTGCTCTGGGATAAAGTAGCCCTTAAAAAATAACTACATTTAGCCTTCGCCATTAACTTTATTTCAGGACAAAATATCCTGCATTAGCAAAGTGAAAACTCCCAATTTCGATCATAATTAAATAATAACACTGGACATTGTCCCCTGCAATACAACAGACTTATAGCTTCAGTATAAAATGACAGCTGAAAAAAAGCTTGAACCTGACAACTGGCTATGGAGTTGTACAGACAGTTATTATGAAAGATTCTTAAGTTCTTGTAAAGACTTGTCAGATTTGCCTTTCTATGTGTATGATAACTAGTGTTGAGCGAACCCGGACTGTAACGTTCGGGTCCGTACCGAACTTTAGGGTGTCCGTGGCACGGACCCGGACCCGGACATTTCAAAAATCGTTCGGGTTCGGTCCGGGGTTCTGCTATTTTACTCCACGTGTTGAGAAGCTGCAGGGCAGCCAATCAACAAGCGTTTCACTGGTTTGCCCTTAGAAGCCATCACAGCCATGCCTACTAATGGCATGGCTGTGATTGGCCGGTGCATCATGTGACCCAGCCTCTTTATAAGCTGGAGTCACAGTGCTGCAGTCACATGCTCCTTGGGTTAGTATAGGGAAAGGTAGCTGACGGCGTGAGGGACAGATTTTAGCCATTTTAAGACCTGATCCTGCATCCTGAGATAGATTACTTTACTACTGCTGTCTGTGCTGTTGCTCTGAG
>BLSH010086092.1:707172-721820 GCA_018402905.1 Glandirana rugosa
AAATAAAAGTTTCCCGGTTTTAGACTAAAAAATAAAAAAAATACACAATAAATTTCTTGTCATTTCCGTTTTGTAAAAAAAAAAAAAAAAATTAAAACCTTTCTTACCTCGTCCTAATCTTGTGGACAATGTAAAAATAACGACAGTTACGTACGGGGGTAATCTCTCTAAGTGGTAGAAATAAACATAATAAATGTCAATAGTAACTTTAAGTTATATTTTTTTTGTGTAAAATTTACGTTTGAATTGATGGGAAAATTTACCTTGAGTCTGCGGTAATGTATGGACCCCTAGGTCGAGGGTGTGTTAAATCGGCTGGATATGTATCCTAGGTAAGATATTCATCTTAATAGTGGCTGCTCTGCCGAACCAGGAGAGAAAGTGTGTGTTCCATTTGTTAAGGTCTTGCTGGATGGACCGCAATAAAGGTAAGTAGTTTTTAGCGTATAGGTCGGCTAAATTGTGTGGGAGCTGGATCCCCAGGTATGTAATGGCGTCTGAGTTCCATTTAAAAGGGTAGTTAAGTTTGCATTTAAAATGTGTTTTTTTTATATTGAATTTCAATGATAACTGTAAATAATACAAATAAAGATGGTGAATCTCTCTAATGGGGGCATGCATTGACAGCAATAAAAATGTAACAGGTGTTCTAATCCTGCTCCATTCTTTCCAAAATTAAAAAAAAAAAAAAAAATGTTTTGCCTTTACTGTTCTTTAAATAACACATAAAAAAAATAAAAAATCAGATTTTGGCCCTTTGAAAATAAAATGGACTTGCATGCAGCCACCTGGAGGTACCTGTTCTATATTCAAAGTGCCGGTTCACCATTTGAAAGGCATAGGCTTGTTTTATTTATTTCGTTATTAAGTGATTTAAGAACATTTTATGGCAAGTAGCCTAAGACATTTGAAACCCAAGCCCAAACAAAGCGTTTCCAGTTATTTAATAATAGTATAATAATTAGTAAATCAGCAGATTAACAGAACACTACATTTTGTTATTTTCATATGTAGATAGTGAATACAAGTGTACATAACAAATTACTCCCACATTCACAACCCTTTTTATTAGTTCCCTATGTGCATTTAAACTATTCACAATTAATATCTACACATACATACATTTATATGCCATTAACCATTTACTGTTAGGCCATTCAAATTTTCCTTTATTTCCTCTTTAACAACACTCAGCAATTTTCTTTCCTTCTTTTTATTTTTCCCATGGGTCTACTACTGTTACGCAGTAAATTAAAGGAGCTCTCCAAGTGCTGCATAACAAGAGCAGCTGGAAGTGGGTGTAGCTTTAGATTCTATAAAACCTACGTGTACTAGTCTGCAGCATCTGAACTGCTTTTATCTCTCTCTCTCTGGAATAAAAAATGCATGGCAATCACAACCAAATTATTCACTTTTAACCTGAGCCCCTAAAAACACGTTTTCGCATTGGTGGCATAAGATCGTCTTTTTAGCCTGATACCCCAAACACAAGAGAGATGGCAAACTTCAGCCCTCACTTCATCCAAGGTAGTTTGGGAGATGCTGCTCTCCCTGAGCGGGGAAACTCCAAATGGTAAACATAAGTGCATACAGCGCATATGATAGATTACTCCAGTGACGTGGGCATCAAGCCGCAGCGTTGGAAAGCTAACGCATTTCGGGAGCCAAGCCATCTTCCTCAGAGCTCACAAACACAAGTCTTTCCCCTTTCCAAAGACACCTTTAAATTATGAATTTTATATCATTTTGCCTGGAAAAAGAAAGTTGTGTCCTTACTATACCTTCATCACCATAGCAGTGGCGGCCACTCCATTAGGGGTGTAGGGGGATGCTGCCCCCCCTAATCCATGAGCCCGGCCCCTAATCTACATGCAGGGTGCCGGATGCATGGATTTCAATGGGGTTTTCTTTTTAAGCAAGTGATTACAGCCTGAGGCTCTATTTGGCTTCAAAAAAGGGTGGGCTCGGGGTGCAGAGCACTGCACGCTGAGCCCACCCAGTTGTGTGATAATAGCAAATAAATATTCGCTATTGTCTTCCTGCTTCTCCTCCTGGCCAATCAGGAAGCGGGTCTTAAGACACGATTGGCTGAGAGGAGAAGAGAAGAAACCGTATTGGCCGGGAGCAGGGGGGGAGGAGGCACCAAGGTGGAGATGCAGGGGGAAGCTGCCGAAGCTGCCCACAACCTGTATGGGGTAAGTGGGGGCTGATGGGCGAGCGATGGGGCGATTTGTTTGACCGGCTGACGGAACAAATGGGGGGGTCAGGTGATTTGTTTGCTGCCCCCCCAAAAAATAGAGTACCAACCGCCACTGCTCCATAGAGTGTTTAATCTATAACAAAACATTTTGAACAGTGAGCAAATATTTTTGATGTGCTCATCTTAAATCAGATTTTTTATCTAGCCGGGTAAGTATTATGTTCACGATTTTATCTCCTCTATTCTTTAGCCTTGCTTCAGAACACAGCTTTTGCTCAGTGACTGTGCAGATGAAAAGATTGCATCAATTTGAAAAGGAATTCCCTAGACCTTGGACAATTCAGGAGCTAAATTACAGCCATATGTACAGTATATTTGTGACAATGAAGGTTAATTTGCTTGGTGCGTACAACAGCCATCAGCTGCCATTTTTCCCCAGTTGGGACTGGTTCACATGCGCAGAATTCCCTTGACTTTGCTCTGCCTGTTACAGGAGAATCTCTTAAACTAAGGCAGTCATGACCTCTCACCTGCCTTAATCCACAGAGTATGTATTCAAGGGAATTAAATGGAAATAGTAATGTGAAAAAAAAACAAAACCTTACAGCGTATTTTAATTAACGCTGTTTATATCACCAAAGATCACACTGAATCATATAGTGTGATAGATGACAAGCTAGTGTCGTAGATAACAGTATTTCACACAGTGCTCTGACTGCTGAAAATTGCTAGTTATGCTATTATTGTTCTAGGGGTCTCTTCCAGTGCTATAGGCAGTCTAGTGAGAACAAAGGGGGAATCTTCTTGCACTGCTGCGATGCAAAAATATTTGTTCTATACCAACGTATGCAATATAATGGTGTGTGACGTTTCCTTCTTTGAAGCTTTGTGTTGAAGCTGAGATACGCCTGCAGCTTCAGCTCCTAGTAACATGTACTACTGCAGTGCTGATTGGAAAGCCCTCATTTAGTACAGGAAAAACACCAATGTAGGCTGCTGCAATGAAGGTTTGTGGTTCATATTCTGTTAGGATAGCAAAGTGGAGCACATTCATCAATGTTGGTGACATTTTGCATATGCATTTTTCTAAAAACGTCAACTTTATTTGAAATTTAGGGGAAGAGCTATACATGTCACATATGGTAAACTGCAGAAAAAATGGTTTGTGATTAAAATGCATCTCCCATTATATTGTTTAGTTTAACCACTTCAGCCCCGGAAGGATTTCCCACTTGAGGACAAGAGCACTTTTTGCGATTCGGCACTGCGTCACTTTAACTGACAATTGCGCAGTCGTGCAAAGTTGTACCCAAACAATATTTGCGTCCTTTTTTTCCCACAAATAGATCTTTCTTTTGGTGGTATTTGATCACCTCTGCATCATTTCTGATCATGGCTATAAACAATAAAACAGCAAAAAATTTGCAAAAAAACACCAATTTTTACTTTTTGCTAAAATACATATCCAAAAAAATATATATAAAAAAACAAAATTTTTCAACGGTTTTGCCTGATTTATATTCTTCTTCATATTTTTGGTAAAAAAAAAATCACAATCGGCGTATATTGACTGGTTTGCGCAAAAGGTGCCACGTTTATGAATGATGAGAATTAATTTAAGGGGTTTTAATTGTATCTTTTTTTTTTTACTAGTAATGGCAGTGGTCTGCGATTTTTAGCGGGACTGCAATATTGCGGCAGACTTTTCGGACCATTTTGACACTTTTTTGGGACCATTGGCATTTATACAGCGATCAGTGCTATGAAAATGCACAGATTACTGTACAAATGTCACTGGCCGGGAAGGGGTTAACCTGCAGGGAGCGCTCTAAGGGGTTAACTATGTTCCCTGTGTGTGTTACTGACAGTATGGGGGCTGGGCTGAGTGGGGAGGAGAGTGATCGTGGATCCCATACACAGGGAGCCTGCAATCACATTCCTTCCCCCTGTCAGAACTGAGATCCGTGTGTTTACATACACGGACCTCCATTCTGTCACTGCGGGGGAGCGATCGCGGGTAGCCAGCGAACATCGAGTCCGCCCTACCTGCTCCCTGGCTCCCCCGGAACACAGTGAGCTCACGATCCGTGATCTCGCAGCCACCTCCAGGTGACGGTGGTTTGCGATATCGGGACACTTTGCTGCCAACAATCCATGGCGGCGGTCGGCAAGTGTTTAGTTACTAAACCCACAATGGTAATATATATATATATATATATATATATATATATATATATACACAGTGGGTACGGAAAGTATTCAGACCCCCCTTAAATTTTTCACTCTTTGTTATATTGCAGCCATTTGCTAAAATCATTTAAGTTCATTTATTTTCCTCATTAATGTACACACAGCATCCCAAACTGACAGAAAAACACAGAATTGTTGACATTTTTGCAGATTTATTAAAAAAGAAAAACGGAAATATCACATGGTCCTAAGTATTCAGACCCTTTGCTGTGACACTCATATATTTAACTCAGGTGCTGTCCATTTCTTCTGATCATCCTTGAGATGGTTCTACATCTTCGAGTCCAGGTTTGTTTGATTATACTGATTGGACTTGATTAGGAAACCCACACACCTGTCTATATAAGACCTTACAGCTCACAGTGCATGTCAGAGCAAATGAGAATGATGAGGTCAAAGGAACTGCCTGAAGAGCTCAGAGACAGAATTGTGGCAAGGCACAGATCTGGCCAAGGTTACAAAATTTTTTGCTGTACTTAAGGTTCCTAAGAACACAGTGGCCTCCATAATCCTTAAATGGAAGAAGTTTGGGACGACCAGAACCTTTCCTAGAGCTGGCCGTCCGGCCAAACTGAGCTATCGGGGGAGAAGAGCCTTGGTGAGAGAGGTAAAGAAGAACCAAAAGATCACTGTGGCTGAGCTCCAGAGATGCAGTCGGCAGATGGGAGAAAGTTGTAGAAAGTCAACCATCACTGAGGCCCTCAACCAGTTGGGGCTTTATGGCAGAGTGGCCCGACTGAAGCCTCTCCTCTTGCTAAAAAAACACCTGAACGACTCCACGATGGTGAGAAATAAGATTCTCTGGTCTGATGAGACCAAGATAGAACTTTTTGGCATAATTATAAGCAGTATGTGTGGAGAAAACCAGGCACTGCTCATCACCTGTCCAATACAGTCCCAACAGTGAAGCATGGTGGTGGCAGCATCATGTTGTGGGGGTGTTTTTCAGCTGCAGGGACAGGACGACTGGTTGCAATTGAGGGAAAGATGAATGAGGCCAAGTACAGGGATATCCTGGACAAAAACCTTCTACAGAGTGCTCAGGACCTCAGACTGGGCCGAAGGTTTACCTTCCAACAAGACAATGACCCTAAGCACATAGCTAAAATAACGAAGGAGTGGCTTCACAACAACTCTGTGACTGTTCTTGAATGGCCCAGCCAGAGCCCTGACTTAAACCCAATTGAGCATCTATAGAGAGACCTAAAAATGGCTGTCCACCAACGTTCACCATCCAACCTGACAGGACTGGAGAGGATCTGCAAGGAGGAATGGAAGAGGATCCCCAAATCCAGGTGTGAAAAACTTGTTGCATCTTTCCCAAAAAGACTCATGGCTGTATTAGATCAAAAGGGTGCTTCTACTAAATACTGAGCAAAGGGTCTGAATACTTAGGACCATGTGATATTTCAGTTTTTCTCTTTTAATAAATCTGCAAAAATGTCAACAATTCTGTGTTTTTCTGTCAATATGGGGTGCTGTGTGTACATTAATGAGGGGAAAAAAATGAACTTAAATGTTTTTAGCAAATGGCTGCATTATAACAGAGTGAAAAATGTAAGGGGGTCTTAATACTTTCCGTACACACTGTATATATATATATATATATATATATATATATATATATATATCCACTGGGGAACCTCGGGGTTTAATCATGCGCATTGTGTAAAAAGGCTGTGTGATCCTGTCTTCTCTGATCCTCCCCTTCTTCCATTGTCCCCAATCCATCTCCTGATCAGACAGAGCCTTTGGGGGTCACTCTGCACATGTTCAGTTTGATGTGTATTGCTAGAGAGTTTTTTTTTTTTTTAAGGAACTGTGCATGTGATCAACGCTGGGCCAATCAGTACTGTCCAGAGGGTCAGGGGTCCTGTAGCCTCATAGGGCAGTCAGAGGAGAATGAAAACTCCTCCTACAAGCTTTAACCAGACACTGATAGAAGTCACAAGACTGCTGTATACTGCTGACGAGAAAATGTATTTAGTCGTTTTTATTTACTAAAAATATTGCATTTCCATGTTCTGTGTACTGTGGGAGACCAGATACAGTGGATGCAGGGTCATGGGTTTAATAACACTATCAATAAAACAATGAAAATATTTTTTTATGTAAATAGAATAAAGAAAAGTTAGAACCCTTGTCAGGTTTTAAATTGTTAGAAGCAGAATAATAGTGCTAGGTGCTGGATCTCTTGCAATAGGCATTTTCAGACAATTGTTAAAGGGTAAATTAACTTTTTAAAATAATAATACATGCACATCTTTTTGCAGGTAGAAAAAAAAGTGCATTTATTTATTTATTTATTTTAACATTTCATCCTGTAAAGCATTGCACCCATGATTAAGGTGCATTGCCTGGATCTTGCAAATACTCAGTACACTACCTGTCCTTACCTCCATTATGGGCAGACAGTTACTGAATGGCAGGATGAATCAATGGACCACGAGAGCGCTCGCTAGCGCCCTCACATTTCATTGACAATGAAAACCCGTCAGCTGGAATGGATCATTCACAGAAAACTAAATGATGCTGCTGTTTGGGCAGAGTCCGCTGTTTTTAAATTGTAACAGTGCATGTGGGGAGAAGAACCCCTGCCCGCTGTTACAGAGAGGGGAGTGGTGGTGGTGGGAGGTGAGTGGATAGGAGCATGTTACATGTTACACCCTAAATGCTCTTAAAGATGAACGTATCCTTTAACCACTTCAGCCCCGGAAGGATTTACAAACTTGATGACCAGAGCACTTTTTGCGATTCGGCACTTTAACTGACAATTGCGTGCTTGTGAGATATTGTACCCAAACATAATTGATGTCCTTTTTTTTAATCACAAATAGAGCTTTCTTTTGGTGGTATTTGATTTTATTTTTTGCGCTATTAACAAAAAAGAGCGCCAATTTTGAAAAAAAAAACTATATTTTTTACTTTTTGCTATGATAAATATTCCCCAAAAAAATGTAAAAAACTAATTTCTTCCTCAGTGTAGGCCGATATGTATTCTTCTACATATTTTTGGTAAAAAATAAATTGCAATAGGCATATATTGATTGGGTTGTGCAAAAGTTATCGCGTCTACAAACTATGGGAATAGATTTATATCATTTTTATTATTTATTTAGTTATTTATTTTACTAGTAATGGCGGCGATCTGCGATTTTTATCAGGACTGTGATTTTGTGGCGGACAGATTGGACACTTTTGACACTTTTTTGGGACCAATGACATTTATACAGCGATCAGAGCTAAACATAGCCACTGATTACTCTATAAATGTCACCGGCAGGGAAGGGGTTAAACAGTAGGGGGTGGTCAAGGGGTTAATTGTGTTCCTTTACTGTGTTCTAACTGTGTGGGGGCTGGGCTGGCAGGGGCATGATAGATCTAATTGATTCCAATTACTGGGAACAGTAGGTCTTTCATCTGTCCCCTGACAGAACGGAGATCCGCCATGTTTACACTGGTAGATCACCGTTCTGCCTCTGTAACAGGTGATCACAGGTCGCTGGTGGGCATCAAGTCCACCCGACCCGGGGGCGCGCTCATGCAGCGTAACATGCAGCTATGGCAATTCGCGCAGCAGTGCAAACCTGCCGCCGTATCATGACGGCGGCCGGTCGGCAAGCAGTTAAAGTCATACTTAGCTCATTTGTACATGCTTTGGCAAATGGATAGTGAAAAGTAGCATGAACACCACGTTGTCCACATAAAACATTATTCAAAGGATTATAAATATCTTTTTCAAGAATACGTTTCTTCTTTACAGAAAAAAATGCACATATGTTTGCAGAAAAAAAATGTGTATTTATTATTCTTTCCAGCAGGAGCCTGGATAGCATTGTACCCGCAATCAGTAGATCACAGGTGCAACATGGGCACATGCAGACACGTCCGCTGGTTTTCAGCCTGTACCTCTGTAAGGGCTTTCTGTTTGAAAGCCAGTGGACATGCCAGTGGACTATGAAACCGCTCATTAGCACCCCCACAGCCCGTTGAAACTACAAGTCAATCTGCCGCAGTAGAAGATGGTACTTGTAGTTTAATCATTCAAAGGAATCTGTGAATAAATGACGTGGCAGTGTTGGGGTGGAGCCATTCACAGCCGCACTGTTTTCAAAAAGCTTTAGCTTTAATTGGGTAGTCAAGTCCATCTAAATCTGCTGGTGCAGCAAGCAGGGCCCTCTCGCCAGAATGACAATGCTGCTGCCCAAAGGTGTCTTTGTTGCTTTTCCAACTAGAGTGGAAACACCCTAAGACAATAAGTGTGTTACTGGCCGGATTACCCCTTAACGCAGCCACCCTATTTAAGTTAAGTACTGGAAAGTTACAACATGTTACACTTTTGTTTTGAGTGTAAGGCTACTTTCACACTGGGGCATCGGGGGTGGTAGCGGTAAAGCGCCATTAGTTTTAGCGGCGCTTTACCGCTGTTATAGCGGCACTTTTCGGGCAGCAGAGGGGCACTTTTAACCCCTAAGAAAGGATTAACAATGGGTTAAAAGTGATGGTGGGCAATGCTTCAGAAACGATGTTTGGCTGTTTCAGAAGCATTGCCCATTCATTTCAATGGACAGGGGCATTGGAGGAGTAGTGTATACAATCCTCCTCCACCGCCCCAAAGATGCTGCTTGCTGGACTTTTTTTCCTGTCCTACAAGTGCACCGCCCCAGTGTGAAAGCACTCTGGCTTTCATACTTGTGGTGGTTTGGGGGGAGTTTTTCAGGCGCTTTAGCGCTAAAGCGTCTGAAAAACGACCCAGTGTAAAAGGGGTCTAATACTGCTTTAACAAAGTTCTTCTAGGTAGGCTCAGACAAAGATAAACATAGAATGAATGTGTTCCAATTTGTAAAAATTATCTTTTGTCTTGGTTTATTGTTGCAGGAAAATGAAAGCGTATTTTGTGGATCTACAGAATATATGTGCAGTAAATACAGGGAGTATGCTCTATTTACAAATGCCCCTTTACATCGTCCTAGTTTTATGTGTCATGTGAAGAAGAGGCAGTGTTGCCAAACATCAGTATTTTTACTGGCAGCCAGTAAAAAACAGGTACTCTTTTCCTGCCAGTAAATGTGAAGCAGCCAGAACCTTGTGTGCGGGTCGGGAGCAAGGCAAGCCAGGAGCGGGACTGTCAGTGCGGTTTGGACTGGAGTGGACTGAAGGGACCACCTAGCGTGGAGAGAGACTGTCACTGTGACTCAGGAGGGGATGTGTCATGTTGGTGAGGTGTCATCCTCATCTGTGCTGCTGCACACTGCTGTTAGTGACACTGTGAGAGTCAATTTCATGTGTGTGTGCCCATTCGAAATTCTTGCCCCCCTGAGTCCTGTCCCTGAGCTTCTTACTATACTGAAAATACAATAAGAAATATATTGTTACCTTAATATCTACCTTAAATCACATTGCTAACTGCATATTGTACTTGTTTGTAGCCTAAATACTGAAATGTACGCTTAAAACTGTAATGACAGTAAAAACCTGGCTGTGACTGTAAATTTTGGGTGTCGTATCAGTAAGTTTCACTCTAGTAGGTTGGCAACACTGAGAAGAGGCCTTTGGTGGCCCAATCTGCAGCTGTATAGGGTAAGTATAAAATATTTTTGTTTATTTTATTTTTTTTATATTTTTTTTTTTATTTTATATTTTTTTTATATATTTTTTTTTATCTAGTCTAATCCAGCAGCAAAATCAATTTCCTGGAGCTACTAAACCTTGTAGCCCTGTTTGAAGCTAAACATATGGTAGTAAATCAGCTCCACTGGATCAGTGGCGCAAAACAATTATGCAGATCAGACAAGACAGAAGTCCCTATTGACAGACTAGTTGTAGTTCAGCAAATAAATCAGCAAGCAAGCAGGTAATGGCAGTCTCCTTGTTTTTTCTAATTACAGGTTACCTTTAGCTAAAAGATACCTATCATTCAGTTGCTAAATTCACTAAACCAACTGTGCAGTGACATCTTGACCCATTTTATACTTACACGTTGCATCAAACCTAAAAAAAAAGATATTTTGATAACTTACCAATAATATGCAAACCAGACCAAAATTGGATATGCAGTGCTCAGCCTAAATGAGTGCACCCCCACCCTGGATTTTGGATGGAGAGTGATGCTCAACTTGTGGTTTCAGAATTCCCCAAAGGTGTTCGATTGGGTTCAAATCAAGAGACATACTTGCCCACTGATTTACTTTCATCCTGTTCTTATTCAGAAATGCAACAACGACTTTAGATGTGTATTTTCGATCATTGTCATGTTGGAAAAGTGCACAACGACCAAGGGGACGGAGTGAAGGTAGCATCTTCTCTTTCAATATAAAGTAGTATATCTGTGAATTCATGATACCATCAATGAAATGCACCTCCCCAACACCAGCAGCCCTCATGCCCCCACAGAAGGATACTGCCACCACCATGTTTCTCTGTAGGCACCATGAATTTCTCTTTGTACTCCTCACCTTTGTGACACCATACAGTTTTGAAGCCATCAGTTCAAAAATATTTATCTTGGTCTCATCACTCCAGAGTACAGAATTCCAGTGGTCTTCTTCTTTTTCAGCATGGGCCCTGGCAAATTCTAGGCGGATTCTTTTGTGCATGGGCTTTAGGAGAGGCTTCCTTTGTGGACGACACATATGCATGCCATTACTCTGTAGTGTACACCGTATTGTGTCATGGGAAACAATCACCCCAGTTTGGCTTTCTACTTCTTTAGCTAACTGCAGTGAACTTGCATGGCGATTTTCTTCAACCCTTCGCATCAGAAGACACTCCCTCTCAAGGTGTTAACTTCCGTGAATGGCCTGGACGTCTCCGTAAGATGATTGCAGTTCCATCTTTGTAAAATTTTTGTATCACTTTTGCTACAGTTTTCTGACTAATAAGTAAAGCTTTGTTGATCTTCTTGTAGCCTTCTCCTTTCTTGTGGAAAGAAATTATTCTCTTGTGACATTTCTCTTCCATGTGGTACCATCGCTGACGGCATGAAATGGGAAGGGGTTTTCTTTGTTAAGTAACGCCATTTTATAATCAACTGTCTGCTGGACACCTGTTTAATGAATAATTAGACTCACCTGTAGTTGAAGTCTTGTTAGATAGGATTTTGTTGTCTAAAATTTAGCTTTGCTCCTTAGGCTCCTTTCACACGCGCGTTCCATTCAGGTCCTGCGGTGACATGTCTGCTCCGCTCCGATCTGTGGTCCGTAAAGTCCGACAAATGGAAACCCTATTTTTCCATCTGTCTGAGGATCGGATGACAATGGACAGATGGTCCGTTGTCACCCGATTTCCCATAGAGGAGAGCAACGCTCTGACAGATCCGCCTCCATGAGCAGAGATGGATCTGTCATCTGGCGGCTCAGCGGGGATCAGCAGAGCGATCCCCGCTGAGCAAAAACAGACCCGCACACGGACACGGCCGTGTGAAAAGGGCCTAAGACTTTCATTGGGGTGTATTCATGAATTAATTTTTTAGGAATAATACTTTTTTGTGTGGGCAAATGAATAAATCTTGGTTGCAATCAATGGCCCACATTTGTGGGAATATTTTGTAGTGTAGTGTCCCATATAAAATATTGATTCTGAAAGGAAAGTAAAGTTTTTTTGACAAATTTGTTGGAGTGTACTAATTTATGCTGAGCACTGTATATATCGCCACCAAATATTCAGCATCATAATTTTTGGCTTTCGATGTATGTAACGCTGAACTTCTGCCATTTACGGCTGCTACTGGCAATAGGCCAGGCGTCACATTACTCAGGAAATTTCACAGGAAAGTGATTATTAAACATGTATGATATGCACACTATATATGACAAGATGAATCAGACGGAGAAATACATGAATTCTTGAGTAAAGGAATCTGTCCTGACAAATGAAGAAAGGTGTGAAGGAGCTGTTCATACATAATATGTCAAAAATAATTAAACTTGCAGCTTGAATACATTTTAAACAACTGTACATTATTATTTTTACTTACTATACATTTCATTCTGACGTTACCATGTCACAATAACATAATATAATAATTAAAGCGCTATAAAAAATAAATGGCAATGACAGCATCAGGAAAACAAAGATACATTTCTTCAACTTAAGAATTATTTTACTGCACTAGCTAAATCTGTTTGCAAGAGTTATAGCTGGCTACACATTTTGCAATCTGATTGTACAATCTCCTTTGGTGTTAATAAAAGCTGGGTAGTGGGAGGCCTAACATAACTTCATATAAACTGGCAAATCTCACAGAGAACTCTTGGCAATACTTATTTCAGTTTTGCACAGAGACCCTGGTACCCCATTGCTGAGACATAAAGTGATAGGAATCCATCCAGTGGAAACTGCAACAACATACATCTTTTTCAGTAAAACATTTGGAACTGCCTGGGGCCCCTTTCACAAAGTGTCTGGGTGGCTCCAAAACATTGGTCTTCTAAGTAAAAGAGTGTTATGTTTAATGATCACATTTACATCTCGCATTGTACAAAATGGTCTTTTATTCCCCACACACCCCACAATAGGTCCCACGCTAATGGCCTTCCGTAGCAGTTGTAAAAAATATCAACCTCTCCTTGACATTTCTGACAGACAACCCCAACTAGATCAATGGACACTCTGGCCCCACCAACTGAAGCAGACTTTATAACAAATGGGACATCAAGAGACAGGCAGGAGCTACCTCCTGGACTTCACCTAAATGACAATGGACATTTCTGCAACTCACACACACTCTTGGAACCTACACCCGTAAAGGGTAACACTATTTTCATGGGGGAAAAAATAGCAAATAAAGAAAAAATAATATAGTGTGTACAATTGTGATACAAGTCATATTGTAATTGAATGTTATTAAAAATTACCTTTGCTTTTCAATCTGCACTTGCTGTAATTTTCTGAGAATGCATTGCAATGTGGCTACCTGGAGTTGTTCTGTACATAGAATGTGTACTGACCACTCCCCAGAAACTTAATTTACTGTTTGTGTGATTGGCTCACCAGTTTTCCCAGAAGTCTGCACTAAGATACAAGTCAGATTTCAGGCATCCCCTGCAACAAAAATGTCATTTTTGGAGAGATACTTTTAATAGGAGCACATCTATAGGGATGCAGGCCCAGCAGATTTCCTCATTAGTGCTCTCCAGCTGCACACCTGATGGATAATTGAGAAACCACTCCCATTAGACCCACTCAGCACAGAGGGACAGAGAAACACAGAGGGATTTTTTAAGTATTACCAAAGGTAGGAATCTGCAACAAAGGCTGTTATAATCCTTGCAATGTACATAGATCACCCAGAGGGGAATGCTTTTTCTCAACAAACATGCAGTTACACTTTAAAGAGCACTTTGTGCACCAACAAACTACATTTGAAAAAAAATGTGCCCTAAACGAGATCCATGCAGTCACATAATTTCATGGCTTTATAAAACACTCTCAATAAATGTAACTAATAACGTGACTGTAAAGTACCATCTCCTCATAATGCTCCCTTCAAACAGTGAATTGATGGAGAGTTATTTACCCAGTGCCATTTATAAATAGTGCTGAATAAAACACTATAAGGCAGCTGTTATGACTAGTAATGGCGATTAACTGAGCTGTCCTTTGACATTTCCATTCACAGCCACTGTGTACAGAGTCAATTTGAGTGGCTCTGCACTTTAGCATCACTGTGATTGGCCATAGAGTGACCCATTTCAACATGATATAAACAGTGTATGTTTAGCCCTCCCCTTCCTTCTACAATGAAAAAGGGAACTAATGACTTAACAATAGTGTTGAGCGAACCCGGACTGTAACGTTCGGGTCCGTACCGAACTTTCGGGTGTCCGTGGCACGGACCCGGACCCGGACATTTCATAAATCGTTCGGGTTCGGTCCGGGGTTCTGCTATTTTACTCCACGTGTTGAGAAGCTGCAGGGCAGCCAATCAACAAGTGTTTCACTGGTTTGCCCTTAGAAGCCATCACAGCCATGCCTACTAATGGCATTGCTGTGATTGGCCAGTGCATCATGTGACCCAGCCTCTTTATAAGCTGGAGTCACAGTGCTGCAGTCACATGCTCCTTGGGTTAGTGTAGGGAAAGGTAGCTGACTGCGTGAGGGACAGATTTGAGACATTTTAAGACCTGATCCTGCATCCTGAGATAGATTACTTTACTACTGCTGTCTGTGCTGTTGCTCTGAGGACAGATAGCAGAAA
>BLSH010086092.1:725463-742430 GCA_018402905.1 Glandirana rugosa
CTTTTAATCTGTGGGGTTTCACCAGATTAAATTAAAAAAACGGTAGTAAAAACCTTTTATTTCTTTGTACGACTATAATTGTCCTCGAACCGTTACCACTTGATCGATGTTGTGCATGTCCAATATGTGTCTCCCTCGTCCTCTACTTCCCCAATTACATGTACAGTGTATGTCCTATTCACTCAGTTTCCCAATTATATGTCTAGTGTATGTCTCTGTGATATCCCTAGTCGTCAAATCCTTTTTCTCCCCCCTAATTTCCCAATTTGTAAAAACATCGACGACGAAGGAAAAAAAACGTGTCACTAAGTCCTTGCTTATTTATTTAACAATTCATCTCAACGTCCGTGCGATCGTTCGGGTTCCGTCCGGACCCGGACCCGGACTTTGTCCCGAAGTTCGGACGGACCAGCAGAACCCGAACGTCCAGGTGTTCGCTCAACTCTACTTAACAATTTATTTATTCGTTCCTGAATCACTGTGCAAAAAAAAGGAAGCAGCAGCTACAAAAATGTTTAACCCTTTAATCCCCCCTCTTTTTCCTAAACTGCTGATCCCTATAGTGTCTCTGTATGTGATCTGTATATTAACCCTTTGACTCACTTATCCTGTATGTGACATGTACATTAACCCCTTCATCTCCTGCTCCCTCTGTGTATAACCTGTACGTGTTGTAGCTAGTTCACCATTGCCAAGCTCCTGTTAATATCAGCATGTTTCTTTATTTTCCAAAAATGATGGCAAAAAAATTAAATTAGACCACTTTGGGGTGTCTAATTTTCAAACAGAGGTAATTGTGGGAGTGTACATAATGTATATTAACCCCTTCATCTCCTCCTCCATCTGTGTATAACCTGTTTGTGTTGTAGCTAGTTCACCAATATCAAGCTCCCGTCAATATCAGCACGTTTCTTTATTTACTAAAAATTGTTGCAAAAAATTAAATTAGACCACTTTGGGGTGTCTACTTTTCAAAATGAGGTCATTGTGGGAGTATACATACTGTACTTTTGTTTTAAAAAATGTTGAGATATATATATATATATAGTATATTAACAATTATATTTAATTAATTTGAGTAGTGTTGCCTAGCCAAGTACTTGTCAGTCAAATTATCATAGTAGTGGTACACCAAAATAAAAATTCTGCTACAGAAACCGAAACTTCAGGATGCACTTGGCCGAAACCGAAACCAAAAATGTATGTTTTCAAAAAATATATATATTTTTTCATAAATAATTGTGTTATATTCAACTTTTTAATTACTATCATCATTTAAATTGACTTGAACTTTTTGTTGGCCATTATCTTCACCTTTTGAAGCGATCAGTTAAAAAAACGCACTAAAAATGCACCTCCCGATTGAAATGCATTGAAAACGCAGCAAGAACGCATCAAAAATGCACCCGTGTTGCATTTTTGGTGCATTTTGTGAGTCACATGACCTGTGAAAAACATGAAAAACACACCATAAGCATGGTAAAATTGCAGCAAATCACAGCAAAATCACTGGAAACCATATTTTCAGCTGAAATTTCGGTGCATCACTATATCATAGCTTCAGAAAGTGAACATGGACTGGTAATAAAGGGCTAATACAGATTGTACTGAAGGGGTTAAGGTAAACAATGCCAACAATCAAGATTTTGGAAACAGAAGATCTTCTAATATTTAGATTGAATTAGGCATGAGGCCAATTTCACCTCTATAATAATGTTGTGGGTATTTACCAAGCCTGCTACAATGTAACTAATAACCTCTATTTTTTTCCCTTTGCAATATGCTGCCTTGATTGTCAAATACCATATTTAGATGATTTTAACACATGGCCAGATTGGTTTATTACACCAATCAATTTCTGAAATATAAACTCATAAATCAGCATAAAGAAAACAAAATAGATATTTTTTTTTTACATATATAAGGCAACAGCGTGTTTGTTTTACATGACGTATACTGAAAATTTACCATTAGGAAACAGAATGTATAAACCAATCTGGTCAGTGTCTTTTTATATAGGTCCCTGAACCTCTGACCTTTGACATCCCCAGTTTACAGCATGGAGTACATAAATTCCTCATGATTCATCTGTTAGTATGATGGTATGAGTCTCAGAAAGGTTTATATATACTGTATGTCTCAGCTGAATGGAAAGATCTCTTGCACCAAAATGTTTTGTCAGGACATTCTGTCCACAAGTGCAGTCATATTGTGTCAATGCTTCAATATGCATAGGAGATACAGTCTTTCATATACTCCAAGAGGAATAGTATAATTGACCAATAGAATCCACCTTCCAATGTTTCTGAGGTAAGAAAATGGAAAATGTTTCTGAGGTTGGAAAATGAGCAAAAATGTTAGGCATCCTTTTCTTACACTTTCCATTATATCACTTCTTCCCACTGTTGTTGTAAATACCTTATAATTAAGTAACCCCGCCCTTTTAGATCTCTCACCTTGTGAGTATAACGTAACCCAGCAGGCTCCTGCAAAGCTCAAGTCACAAATCCCATTTATTTATTTTCTTTATTTCAGGTACTTATATAGTGCTGTCAATTTACACAGTGCTTTACATATACATTGTACATTCACATCAGTCCCTACCCTCAAGGAGCTTACAATCTAAGGCCTCTAACTCACATTCATACATACACATACTAGGGCCAAATTAGACAGGATCTAACTAACCTACCAGCATGTCTTTGGAGTGTGGGAGGAAATCAGAGTACCCAGAGGAAACCCACCCAGGCACAGGGAGAACATGCAAACTCCAGGCAGGTAACTGGTAGTGGTTGGGATTCGAACCAGCGACCCTTTTGCTGCTAGGCGAAAGTGTTAACCACTATAGTTGAGCGAAACCGAACTGTAAAGTTCGGGTATGTACCGAACTTTGGGGTGTCCGTGACCCGGACCCGAACCCGGACATTTGAAAAAAAGTTCGGGTTTGGGTTCTGGGTTCGGGTATTTGATCCCGTCTGTTGAATAGCTGCAGGGCAGCCAATCAACAAGCGTTTCACTGGTTTGCCCTTAGAAACCATCACAGCCATGCCTACTAATGGCATGGCTGTGATTGGCCAGTGCATCATGTGACCCAGCCTCTTTATAAGCTGAAGTCACTTAGTGCTGCATGTCACATGCTCTCTGGCTAGTGTAGGGAGAGGATGCTGCCGGCGCTGTGAGGGACAGATTGCAGATATAATAACATCTCATCCTGCATTACAGAACGATCTGATTGTGGACTAGGTAGAGATTACTACTACTACTGCTTTTAGGGACAGATTGCAGATCTAATAACATCTCATCCTGCATTACAGAATGAGCTGACTAGACTAGGTAGAGTCTACTGCTTAGAGGGATAGATTATTGTTCTAAAATCATCGCCTACTCCTATAGGGTCAGGTTCCTGCTGTTGCTGTAAGGGACAGATTATTGTTCTAAAATCATCACCTACTCCTATAGGGTCAGGTTCCTGCTGTTGCTGTAAGGGACAGATTAGACCGGCCTCACACAGCCATTGGTATACTTGTTTTTTTGAATATGCCTCAATATTTTGGGGGCTACCCCAAAAAAAAACAAACAACAAAAAGTGTTGGCTACCTCCTCCTCCTCCTCCTCCTCCTCCTCCACCACCTCCACTTCCACCTACACTGCCACGGTCATGGCCTAGTTAACCTCTAGGCTCCTACTCCACATCCACCCCCTTCCCATTTTTATTTTTTTTATTTGATTTTAAGTTATTTTCCCTATCCCCATTTTTTTGTAGGGCACTTGTCCTACTCTTACCCCCATTTTACTTCCTTTTGCAGCCCTCTAGCACTTGCCAGGACTTTTTACAGCCATTTTTGTGCTGAAAAGTTTGGGTCCCCATTAACTTCAATGGGGTTCAGGGTCCGGGGTCAAGTTCGGGTCAAGTTCGGTACCGAACCCGAACTTTTTCGCGAAGTTCGGCTGGACCCACCGAACCCGAACATCCAGGTGTTCGCTCAAATCTATTAACGACTACACCACTGTGCCGCCCCCAGGAGCCTTCAGGACAATCCACAACACACTGCACATGCACTGTGTTGCAACATTTAGGGGCTGGCCACAAGGACCAGGAAGAGAAAGCTGGATCCTGATGATCAGAAGATGGCACCACAGGACCTGGTATGCAGCAGCAGTCAGCAGCAGAGTGGTGGTTTACAGTAGGACAACGCTGGATTCAATGTGTGGGACTATGTTTATAGATGGTAATTCAAAAGCAAAGAAGAAAAAAAAAATATGAGGTGTGAGGTTCTTTTTTAACCAATTCTATTAGCATTGTTGCTATTTTTCTTGAGATAAAAAATGCAATGGGCTCTAACATTAAAGAAGAACTTCATCCGCCTTACTGCTGGCTTGCCTCCTATATTACTGATGCTGCTATCTTTGATGGTCCTGCACATGAACAGATGCCAAAGCTCTATGTCCATCCTTCAGGTCCTGACAGCGCCCTGTGAAAGATCTGTGCATGTGTGGATGCACAAACATGGTGCAATTAGGAAGGTCCATTATGCACATGTAGTGATTCTTCAGCACAGGGAGACTGAACTAAATAAGTAAATAAAAAAATAAAAATACCCAACTGAGGGAGAGGGAGGGGGCTGAAGCCAGATACAATCGATTCATTTTTGTGGGTGAAGGTCTGCTTTAAATGAATGCCATTAAAGTGAACTCATTCTCCAAGCATGTTCTCCCACCGAGCGTCCCGCAAAGCACTGTGCGCTGCACAGTGCATTCTAAGCCCTGTTTGGGCAAACCTTTACCCAATCAGGGCACAGGGAATAGTTAGTGATTAAGGGTTGGGATTAGGTAGCTGATGTCCACCAGTGACCTGCGATCGCCTTCTACACAGGCAAAATGGGGATCTGCCAATGTAAACAAGGCAGATCCCCGTTCTGCCAGGGGACATGACAGTGATCTACTATTCCCAGTGATCGGGAACAGTGAGATCTGTCATGTCCCTGCCAGCCCAGCCCCCACTCAGCTAGAACACACCTAGGAAACACAGTTAACCCCTTGATTGCCCCTAGAATTTAACCACTTCCCTTCCAGTGACATTTATACAGTAATCAGTGGCTATTTTTAGCTCTGATCGCTGCATAAATGTCATTGGTCCCAAAGCAAGTGTCAAAAGTGTCCGATCTGTCCACCGTAATGTCGCAGCCCTGATAAAAATTGCAATTCGCGGCCATTACTAGTAAAAAAAAATAAAATAAAAATGCCATAAATATATCCCCTATTTTGTAGATGTGATAACTTTTGCACAACCTAAGCAATATACGCCTGTTGCTATTTTATTTACCAAAAATATGTGGAAGAATATATATCAGCCTAAACTGATGAATAAATGTGTTTCTTTATATATTTTTTATAGCAAAAAGTTTAAAAATAGTTTTTTATTTTCAAAATTGTCGCTCTTTGTTTGTTTATAGCACAAAAATAAAAACTGCAGAGGTGATCAAATACCACCAAAAGAAAGCTCTATTTGTGGGGAAAAAAAGAACTTCAATTTTGTTTGGGTACAACATCGCATGACCGCGCAATTGTCAGTTAAAGTGACGCAGTGCCGTATCGTAAAAAATGGCCTGGTCAGGAAGGGGGCAAATCCTTTCGGGGCTGAAGTGGTTAAAGACCTGTACACAAAACCTGAGAAAAGGAACACAGTGATTGGGTCTCACAGAGGTACTGATCTTTGGAAACTATAGTTTGTCCACACTGATATGGTCTGCGAACACTGCAATTTTGTTGGGAACAGATATTTAAATGTTTGTTCCCCATGAGGTGAGGCAACAGACAAAGAGATTCCTACCTGTAGACTACAGGTAGGGAGTAAATCAGCCCATCCTAAAGTGTGTCATTGGGCTTCCCGTGATTCTCCTCCAGTGTGGGTAGCAGGAAGTAATCAGTACAAATGTCCTTTTCCCCTTTACATCAAATAATGAAGGACATGGCCTCTTTACAGGAAGATTTGCTAACAAGGCTGGAAACCTTCTTTGGCAATAACTATCACATTTAGCTGCCAGAAGCCCTTGTTATTCCCTCCAGGAGGTCCGAAAAAGCCCGATTATCATAAGTGATGCTCACAATTGGGAACATTGGCTGCTAATTTCTTGGCTTTTATGGGCACACTAATGTCTGCTGCAGGTAGCTAACAAACATCTTCTCCCAGCAGGTAGTAACTACTTAAATTATCTTCCAGTAACAGACAGGAATATCCCACTTACTTGGTACACACAGTGATTGATTTACTGTAAGAGAACAAATTAAAGGGTCACCAAGCTCAGTAAATAAAGTGAAGCTGTGTTAACCTAAGTCACCCAGCCCAGTCATATTTCTTTAATTTCTCTTGCAGATCATTGGTTATTCAATGTGAGCATGGCTTATTTACTAAGCTCAGTGATCATTCATTTTGCTATGCAAGCTGTTTCTATTAGGTTGTACTTTAGCAAATCAACTCCAATAAGCAGTAAAAATTCACTTAAAGAAGAACTATGGTCAAAATGAGAAAATCAATATGTAACGTAACTCTGTAAATTGTTAAATATGTCACTCATTGTTTTGCAAATAACAGTAAGGATGTTAAGATATCTATCTTTTTCCCCTGCAGCTGAAAGCTCCCATGCCCATTTTTTTTTCAGGAGACAATGCTGCTTCCTCTGTTTCCAAATGCCTGTGTTGTCCCTTTTTGTGTTATGCCACTCTAAAGAGACTACAGCGTGGCATCATTATATCATTGGAGGAGGTGATCTTACATTCCACGGAAGGTCCTGGCATGTCAATCAAAATAGAAGTCATGCCAAGTCTCCACCCACTTCCCCATGCGATCAGGCTGCACATGCCCTGCCCATTCCCAACTATGTCCCACCTATGCCCTGCCCACTTCTCTATGCTAAAGCAGCCTATTCCCTGCCTGCTAGCCTTTTCAGTTTCACAGTACTAAACAGGCTTACAGCAGCATACAGTGAAATTAAAAAATGACTTTACAAAGATATCTGCAGGTAATAAAAGCAATAATTAATCTTTTATACTAATAAAAAAATACTGTGATTATATATTTTTAAATATAACAAAATTAATGACATATTGTACCACTAAATGAGCATGCATCATTTTTAATAGTTTTCTTTGAGAGATGGACACAGCACAATAGGGGCATAAGGGATTATGGGAACTGTAGTTCCATGTGGGAGATGCAAATGCTAGCACAGTGGAAAGAAAAGAAGTGTTGGCTCCTCTTACCATCACTAGCATTATCCAGCAGGAGGAATGGTGGAGGGGATTAAAGACCCCAATTGTTAATACTTTAACTACGGACATACACTACATTACCAAAAGTATTGGGACACCTGCCTTTACACGCACATGAACTTTAATGGCATTCCAGTGTTCGTCCGTAGGGTTCAATATTGAATATTCAATATTACAGCTTTAACTCTTCTAGGATGGCTTTCTACAAGGTTTAGGAGTGTGTCTATGGGAATGTTTAGAATGTGCTGGTGTAATAGGATTGTATCACCTAATCCGCATGTATGTGTGAAGGAATATGGCCTGGGGTAGGGTATAAATAATGCTACAGCTGCTATGCGTGAACACAACAGGGAAGATTTCCTTACTGGTAAGCATGAGAAAGAAAGGGATGGAAAACACAGCGCTTGCAGCCCCCTCACATGTATAACATATGCAGTAAAACACCCTTAAATTAAAGTGCAACACACATAATATAATAAATCCACCGTAGTGCTAAAGCTAAATAGAATACATAAACAAACCGATTCAAAAGAAATTTTCAGGAATTTTCTAAAGTGCTTATATAATGACAAAATCAATTGTGCTTGATGATGGTTAAATAAAATTAGTTTCAATTGTATCAATCAATTGAGCAATAAGGTGCTGAAGTGTTCATCCAGAAACACAATCCCTTGCGCCTGGAAAACGTTCCATAAATTGTCAGTGTTACAAGTGAATAATAATTCATAAAAGTCCAACAAGAAAAAAAGTGCTTAGTGCTTCATTTCCATAAAATGTCAGTGTTACAGGTGAATAATAGTTCATAAAAATCCGAAAGAAAAAAAAGATGCTTAGTGCTTCACTTATGACAGGAAAGTGCTTCAGTGCTGCAAACCACCCCACAATGCTCTGTGCCACTCTCCCCCTCTCCTTTTCTACTCACCAGAACTAGGTGGCAACCAGCTTTTCAGTCTGGGGTCCAATAGGCTTTTTCTGGTGATAGTGGGTACACAGCAGGGTGTAGTCGCCTTAAGGAGCGCGGTTCTTTGCAGGATCACTTGGAGCCAGTTCCCTCAAAGTTAGATAAAGCATACATAGTGTATTATTGTAAAATAAATTATTTATTGAGCAAACAAAGATCAAACTTACAGGAAATCCAAAGCGTGGTCTGTCAGTATTCCAAACAGTGCCGAACTTCCTCTAGAGTCACCACCATTCGTTCCACAGGCGCTGGAAGTGACGCCACACGTACATGGACCGGAAATGCGTCAACGCGTTTCACCCTCCCTCAGGGCGTCATCAAGGACATAGATGTGAGCGGGCTGCAAGCGCTGTGTTTTCCATCTCCTTCTTTGGGAGTGTTCGACCGTTCTTCCAGAAGCACATGTGTGAGGTCAGGCACTGATGTTGGACGAGAAGGCCTGACTTGTCTCCTACACCGTAATCCTCCCTCCACAAAATGATTTGGACCAGTGCACAAAACAAGGTCCATAAAAACAAGGATGAATGAGTTTGGGGTGGGGGAACTTGACTGGCCTGCACAGAGTCCTGACCTTAATCCAATAGAACACATTTGGGATGAATTAGAGACTCCTTTTGGCCAATTGGGAAATGGGTCTCAGGATCCACTTCCTGGTTGGCTGGGAGGCAGAATCAGTGTTACAATAGCAAATATTCATTCGCTATTGTCACACAACTGGGTGATATTTTGGGCGGAGTGCTCTGCGCCCCAAGCTCACCCTTTTTTGAAGCCTATTAGAGCCTCTGGCTCTAATCACATGCTTAATAAAAAACACTCCCCCCCATTGGAATCCATGCATCCAGCACCTCTGTACTCTGGAACCTCCTGTCTACTCTATCACGGTTCCTGAACCAGGGCCATAAGAGAGGTTGCCCACTGCATTGTCAGACTCCACCACCAGGTACATGACACTGTTATAGCAGTCAGGAATGTGTGTATATTTCTTAACCACTTGCCGACCGCCGATCGGCAATTGACGGCGGCAAAGTGGCTCGTTCCCGCAAATCGCCGTCATACGACGGCGGCTGCGGGAACGTGTATAGTGAGCGCGCGCGCGCCGCCGGAGGCGCGCCCGCGCGCTCACTGTGTCCAGGGGGGGCCAGGGAGCGGGTGCGGCGGCTTCGATTGCCGCCGGCCACCCGCGATGCCCCCCCCGGAGCGAATGAGCGGAGGTCCGTGTATGTAAACACGGACCTCCGCTCTGTGTGAGGGGGAAGGGCTGTGATCACAGCCTTCCTTTACGTGAAGGCTGTGATAACTTCCCTTCCCCTGTTAGGGCATCCCCCATACAGTTAGAACACGCCCAGGGAACATAGTTAACCCTTAGCGCGCCCCCTGCAGGTTAACCCCTTCACTGCCAATGACATTTACACAGTAATCAGTGCATTTTTATAGCACTGATCGCTGTATAAATGCCAATGGTCCCAAAAAAGTGTCAAAATGTTCCGCCATGTCCGCTGAAATATCGCAGTACCGCAAAAAATCGCAGATCGCCGCCATTTTTAGTAAAAAATAAAAAAAATTAAAAACCCCAAAAATGAATTCTCATCATCCGTAAACGCGACCACTTTTGCGCAAACCAATCAATAAACGCCGATTGCGATTTTTTTTATCGCAAATATGAGGAAGAATATAAATCGGCCAAAAACGGTGAAAAAAAATGTTTTTTTATATTTTTTTTTTGGATTTGTATTTTAGGAAAAAGTAAGAAATTTGGGTTTTTTTGCAAAATTGTCGCTCTTCTTTTGTTAATAGCGGCAATCAGAAATGACGCAGCGGTGATCAAATACCACCAAAAGAAAGCTCTGTTTGTGGGAAAAAAAGGACGCAAATTTCGTTTGGGTACAACGTCGCACGACCGCGCAATTGTCAGTTAAAGCGACGCAGCGCCGAATCGCAAAAAGGGCTCCGGTCCTAAAGCTGGAAATCCTTCCGGGGCTGAAGTGGTTAAAGCAGAACTCCGGGAAAAAAAACTTTTTTCATGTACTTGTTGCTGATCTCCTACCTTCACCAACTATGCCACCCATCTTCTTCTGAGCTCTGTAGTTCCTCTGTAGCAACCTGATGATTTTGCAGAGAAGCCGTTATTGCCCAGTGATTTCCTGTTTGTAAGACTGCCGGCTGATATTGCTCCTGTACTCCCAGCCAGCGGTCTTGTCACTTCCCGACAGTAGTTCTAAAGCAAGCAGGGGATTTCTATTTCCGCCCTGCTCGCTCTAGTGGACAGAAGGGGTCTCACAGCCCCGGTCTGTGCCGCCCATGGAGATGGTATCCTCCTCCTCTGTGATGGGCACAGATAAGCTGCAATGGTGGGCACTGGTGAGACCGCACTGATGGGCACAGATAAGCTGCACTGGTGGGCACTGGTGTGACTGCACTGATGGGCACAGATAAGCTGCACTGGTGGGCACTGGTGAGACTGCACTGATGGGCACTGATAAGGTGCACTGGTGAGACCACACGGATAAGCTGCACTGGTGTGACCGCACTGTTTGGCACAGATAAGATGCACTGGTGAGTACTGGTTTGACCGCACTGATGGGCACAGTTAAGCTGCACTGGTGGACAGTGGTGTGACTGCACTGATGGGCACTGATAAGCTGCAATGGGGAGACCGCACTGATAAGCTGCACTGATGGGCACTGGTGAAACTGCACTGATAAGCTGCACTGGTGGGCACTGGTGTGACCGCACTGATGGGCACAGATTAGCTGCACTGGTGGGCACTGGTGTGACTGCACTGATGGACACTGATAAGCTGCACTGATGAGACTGCACTGATAAGCTGCAATGGTGTGACCACACTGATTAGTTGCACTGGTGAGACTGCACTGATAAGCTACACTGGTGGGCACTGGTGAGCCCACACTGATAAGCTGCACTGGTGGGCACTGGTGTGAACATCATGGCTATCTCTGTGAAGCTATGTCCCAGGCTCTGTCAATCAGTGACTGGTCATAGCCCCTGTGTAAAAGTCTCTGGGTGATAATGGCACATGCCCTGTCAAAAAGCTCTTTAGTAGAGCAAATGCACTTTGCCCTTATGAATTCCCCACCGAGACCGCTCTAAGAGTGTGGGCAGGGTGACAGCTACTAGCTAAAGTGTAGAATTGTCAGCACACTCCATGCGGTAAGTACAGGTGACATTGTTACCTGTGATGGCATCTCCAGTGATGGTGAGGTCCAGAAAATTGATCTTGCAATCATCGCATGTAAGTGTAAACTGTAAGCTCAATTCATTATCTCATACGAATGATAGCAGATCAGTGGGGTCACCCTCACTATGGTCCCATATCAAAATCAGGTCATCTATGAAGCGACCATAACCTCTGATGGCATTCTTATGAGGATTATTATGGGAGAAAACATAATTTTCCTCCCACCAGCCCATATATAAGTTAGCAAGGGAGGGGGAGAACTTAGCCCCCATAGACACTCCTTTACATTGAAGCTAATACCGACTATCATAAAAAAAATATGGTCCAACAGAAAGGCTACAGGAGGAGGAAGAAGCTAGTCAAATAGTCTAATAAACCTCTGTTGTCTCACTTAAAAGAACCTGTCACTTCTACTGTGCTATCACGTAGGGGCTTTGTCTTCCCCCCACATGATAGCAATGAAGTTAGGTAAAAAAAGTTTCAAAAGTGAAAATGAAATTAAAGCCACTAAAAATAATTAATATATGGACCACACATATGAGCGTAAACATGCACATTGAGTGCTCCCACATATGAAAACAATGCCTGTTCTACACATATTAGTTATCAACATACAGGCAGGCATGAGGGCAGTAGTTTAAGGTGAACTCTAAACAGATAACCTGTAAAAAAACTGTTTTTTTAAAGTGTTTTCTATAGACGATTTTGGGTGCCATTGTTTGCCGTGGATTCATGAGCTTAATGCCTGACTTGTTTGGTACCTATGTTTGTAAAATAACATTATTTTACCAACAAACTGGTAATATTTTGTGTTTCTCTGCAGTAATATTAGCTTTCATGTATTTTATACTGAAAATATGAGTTTTCTCTGGCAGAGAAAGGGTCCAGTCTGATAGAAAATTATGGAGAAATCTATCTAACAGAGCCATGTTTCAGCTGAATACTTACTTTACAAATTTCCCACATTATTTGGTTATAAATTGATGGATTTTCTTCTCCGTCTATCTGTCTCTTTCCCTGCTTCCTGAATACCTTACTCTCTATATAAATACATACTGTAAAATGCATTTTGGGGTACTAATGTTTCCAACAAATTACTGTATTTTCTAAGTTACAAAACATATGGTTTTACTATCCAGACAGTCAATACAATTGCTGAAACCTACATCCTGAATTCCTCACTAATGACATTACAAGATTTTCCTAAGATACATTTTTATCTTCTCCACTCTACAACAGTGTATCAAGGAATAAATGCTTTGTAGAGAATATACTGTATTTTGTACCTTACCCTTGGACAAAGCAATTAAAGAGGAAGTAATCCCTGCAATGTAAAAGCATAATGGGCTAGTATGCATTGTATATTGGCCCATTATGTGGCACTTACCTGCACTGGAAGTCCACTCTGTCCCTGCTCCAGGCCGTGTCCATCTTCCATCCCTCTGCCTTCCGGGGCCGCGGACTCCGGTTCTGTGACTGGCTGGAGTTGCATGACGTCACTCCTGCACATGCGTGCGGGTGCCGCCAATCGCGGCACGATCTCAGTGAAGAAACGGCACCGGGGCCATTTCTTCACTGCGCATGTGCCCGAAAACATTGGCACATTAAACTACATTGTATATCTCCTAAACTGTGCAGATTTAGGTGATATGCAGGGAACCTACAGGTAAGCCTTATTATAGGCTTACCTGTAGGTTAAAGTGGTTGTGCAGGGTTGAAAACACTTTAAAGGTTATGAACAGATTTAAAATATGACACTAATAAAATATTTGACACCAAATACAGCTATAGACAACAAGCTCAGCTATATATTTCCTGAAAAAGTCTAGAAACATGAAATATTAAAAAAGTATTGAATTGCAGCACTAATCTATATTCCATGTGCAAACTGACTAAGAATGTGCCAATATGCAAACAGTATATATAACACCTTAACTGTGCAAATAAATCATCAGAGTGATAAAGTGCTGGGTGTAGAAAACAGTTGATAAATCTACATACAATTCCAATACATTAATAATGTGGAAAATAATGTGATCACAGGTAAATCCAAAAAGAAAAGCGCAGTAACATGGAGCTAGCTCAGTCCAATCCAACCAGTTTCATTTAAAAGAACATCATCTGGGCTACATTCCCAGTTTGATGCCTGTTTGATTCCTTGCCGCTCATATTGAGTCCACTTAGTCCGGAGGAGCTGAAGCTGATCTCATATGCTGTCTCCTGTGAGTGACCATGTTCCCAGTTTCCTGCCTGTTTCACACCTTGTCATTGGCATTGGGTCCACATAGTCTGGTAAGAGTAACCAATCTCTTTAATCAGTGGTGGATGCACAATCTATGGTGATTCCTATTGTATGGTGGTCAATCTTTGTAAACATTGAGTATATCTCCAACTTCGTCATGGAACTTTATTCTGCTCTCTGTGATCTAATTTCACCTTTATGGACAGATTTTTTATTTTTTTCCTTTTTGTTTTATTAATTTTTAATATCACTCATGTTTAAGGATCAATCTATTGTTTTCACATATATGAATTGTATGTAGATTTATCAACTGTTTTCTGCACACAGCACTTTATTATTCTGATGATTTATTTGCACAATTAAGGTGTCTATATACCGTTTGCATATTGGCACGTTCTTAATCAGTTTGCACATGCAATATAGATTAGCGCTGCACTTGAATACTTTTTTATTATTTATACAGTTTGTCTGATTTGTCTGTAGTGTTTGCAGCTTTTCGCATTTTATTGAGTAGCGTGGTATTTCATTTGAAATTTATAGAAATACGAAATACCAACTAAACTGGAACTAGGAAAAAAAGGTGTAAAAGGTAAGGTCCCTCTGGAACTCACTTACCTAGTTTAACATGTACCTGTTCTATGCCCAGGGGGTGCTTCATCACCCTGACCTGGGATCACAGTACTCCTGGACAGCATGGTGCTCAGTTCATAATTTGGGCAACAAGCAATCCAGGAGGAAGAACCACCTACCACTGTTGCCAATGAAGAAGAATGACCCATGATGTAACCAGAGCTGCCAGAAAAAATTATAGATACGCTTACCATGCCTTGTTCTGCACTGTACATCTTGTGGAGGCAGGGTAGAACACTATATGTGAATAAAAGACTTGGAAAACACCAACTGGTTAGAGAATAATAACCACTTTATTGGTGGATAATATTATATTTCTATATAATGATCCTTTCATATAGGGACACCGACTGCAATCCCCATGACCAACAGATGTAACACTACCAAAGTCATGGAGAAGAGGGATCCAACACATCCTATGAAATGTGCTGACTATATTTTATGACATACATCAATATAGTAATCGTTTTTCTCCAACCAACTGGAGTGTCCAAGACTTTCTATTTGCATACGTCACTCTTCACTTATCTCAGCAATCCTCACACGCTTGAAGGGATCAACTCTGAAGAACCTCCATTTAGAAAACAAGAATGTTCTCTTTAAAAAAGCAAATCCTAATTTTTGAGAAGACGCACTTTAATGTTCCAAATAAGTAATAAACCTCCATTTTTTATTTTTATTTTCTAAACTTGCAAGGCAAAGTTATACTGTGGTAGTATGCACTGCATATTGGCGGGCTCTGGTCCTTTAATTGGATGAGCCGCAATGATGTCACTCCCACGCATGCGCATGGAACCGGCTTTCACTGTACAGGGCTCTGAGGGTACGGCATACCAAGCGCATGCACCGGTGATGTCACCGGCACCTTCACAAGTAAATATCTCCTGAATGGTGCATGTTTAGGAAATATTTACTGTACCTATAGGTACGCCTTACTATAGGCTTACCTATAGGTAAAAATCATCCATGGGCGTTAACTCCCACTTTAAGGTCCACTTTAATACTGTAAGATATGGAAAGCACATAATGATTTCTATTAGCAAAGTGAGTTAATAAAAGAGGAGGAATTAAAAAAAAAAATGTTGCATAATGTTCTCAATTTGGTGAATTTCGTAGGAAGAGTTGCAAAATCCCAACAAATAATTTACTAAAATGAATCCATAAATCACATTTTAAAAGATTGACTTTATTCAATACCTTGATGCATAAAACGTTATTCATTAGATTAAACTCACTAGAAATTAGATTTCATGCCTGACAACATACTAGAGTAATACTACAATCCAATAAGTTACTTGATGCGTTATTTCACAAGCAAGTTAAATTTAGCCCAACCCCAGCTAAAGTTTTTTTTTTTTGTGTTTTGAACACAGTAGCCAAAGGTTGTAAGCTGCAAACTTTTAATTGCTGTCTGTGTTCCCACCGTCCTTCCTTTTATGGGTGCGCAACAGAACATGACTGAAATTAATCTTTCCAACATAAACACTTAAAAGAATAAAGAAAAATCTCAGAGGGTTGTTAGAGCCCCTTTCAAGTTTTTCTTTGTTGTCTGTGTCATCATTGGGTAGGTTCATGTGATGAGCACATGATGAGGCAGGAAGTGAGAAGGAATCTCCCCAGTGGGGTTACATGCCCCATTTAAAATGTGACAGATGTCCTTACCTTTTCCCACTGTATCCAAAACAAAAAAAATGGCAGGAGGTGTGCTATTCCTTCCAAATAATACATATGCATTTCCTGCTGCTTAACATGCCACAGTATATTTGTGTGATCTAGCCACCTGCTTGTGAGAGTCAGCTTAGAAGGCTCTTCTGATTATCCATTTGGGTCCTGCACTTTGAGCAGATGAATAAGCCTGCCTTAGTAAGCATTATAAATTGACAACTGAATGTCACAACCAATCATGAACAATTCAATTAGCTTCAAACTTTACGAAGAGAGTCACATGAGAACCGTTGATGAGTTTTTCTCTACAAAGAGTTTTTAGCCATAGCTCTGACTTGGGATTCAGACTAAGGATTCTTCAGATCCAGATGTTTAAGATGCCTCATACTGGCCCTACACTAGTAGAACATTTTGAATGTTCATTAAATTTTCAAATCATTTGTGGGATCAAATCGACATTCGTTTTCATCCATTGTGACAAAAAAAATTGAAGGAGCAGGATGGAAATTCTTTCTCAAACAAATTTCTAACAGCGTTCAGGAACTAACATTCATTTCAAGATGGAATGTTAAAGCAAACAAAATATTGAAGTGCTTTCAAATGACATTTGTCAAGTCATTCAATATACTGAAGTTTTTAGTACAAAATCTCTGTCTCTTAATTTTGAACTTAGACTGAATCTTCAAATTTAACTGGGACTGGAACTGAGTCTGTCATCAATGGAATATTGAGTTAATTTTTCAGTGACCAGCATCATCCACATGATTATCATCTTTAAACCACTTATCAATGGGGGAAGCACAGGGACAACAGACCAGCTCTGACTCCTGTCACTATAATATAAAATTCAGGATCTTCCTTTAAGTAAACATGTGATGATTAAAATGAGCATATTTTTTAAGAAATTAACCAACATATCTAGGGTGAAGTAGATGATATTTTTTGCTAATCTTGAACTGAGCTTGGTGATGCCTGCTCTCTGTCGATCTTTTAAAGTGAGGGAC
>BLSH010086092.1:765004-775147 GCA_018402905.1 Glandirana rugosa
ATACAAGCCATGTATCTGCTAGACAAGAAGTAAACCTCACCGAGACTCTGTAGGGAGTGACTGAAGTAACTTAAAAACTTATTGTTGTGGTTGGTGTAACAGGAATGGTCAGTCAAATCATTTTTGCTTTAGGTGAAAAACCTACAGTGATAGCCATCCAGACCCCTGTGAAATTGATGGTCACATATGAAGTTTGGATGGCTATCTTTATCAAAAAATGGGACCAAATCACCTGTGGTGGGATACACCGATTTTTTGTAAGGATTCCCTGTTTACAGGGCATAGTCCTCCTTAACAAGTCTGGACTTGTCGATAAGCCCTTCTCCTCAAAACGATCCCTCAGTACCTGTGCTTGTTCTCTATAGCTGTTCAGGTCTGAACAATTCCTCCTGATACGGGACATTTGTCCCTTAGGAATGTTTTTTAGCCACATAGGGTGGTGTCCACTAAACCAGGGTAAAAAACTATTTCTATCGGTAGGTTTGAAGTATACACTGGTAGTTAAAGTGTCCCCAGACCTACCGATAGTGACATCCAAAAAGTGGATTTCGTTTTTACTAAACTGACTGGTAAGGACAATGTGGTTGGTGTTGTTATTCAAAAATTCAATGAAGTCAGTGAGGGATGTCTCAGAGCCACTCCAAATGAAGAACAGATCGTCTATGTACCGAACATAGAACAAAAGTTCTTTTCTTCGGTTAGCATAGACGAATCTGTCCTCCCATTCGCCCATAAAAAGGTTTGCAATGCTCGGGGCGAATTTCGCCCCCATTGCAACGCCCCTCCTCTGATTGTAAAAAGATCCGTTGAACCAAAAGAAATTGTGGGTCAAACAGAAATCCAGGCAATTTCTAATAAAGATCTTCTGGTTCTGGGGAAGATCCTCCCTCTGACTAAAGGCCCAATTAAGTGCCAACAAAGCATCATCGTGTTGGATGATAATGTAGAGGGAGGATACATCCGCCGTCACCAGAAAAATCTCAGGATGGTCTTTTAGGGATACTTGGTTCAACTTCTGTAAGAAGTTCTTTGTGTCTTTCAGGAATGACTTAGTATTAACAACACTCCCTTGGAGAAATTTGTCCACGTACTCTCCCACTCTCGAGGACACGGAACCAATCCCATTTACAATGGGGCGGGCTGGGGGGTTAAGGGGATCTTTGTGAATTTTAGGGAGAGTATATATGGTAGGAATCCGTGCACATGTGGGAACCAAATACCTCTTCTCCTTTTTTGTCAGTACTCCTGACCTGGAACCTCCTTCCACCAGAATTTCCAAATCCTTTTTATACTGAATACTGGGATCCTTTGTTAATGGCATATACGTGTCCGTATCTTGCAACATCCCCATCAGTTGTGTGACATAAAATTCATTGTTAAGTATGACCACACCACCCCCCTTGTCGGCAGGTCTTATGATGATTTCTTTGCGTTCTTCCAGGGCACGTATGCCATTTTCTATATGAAAAGGAGTGACCCCTTTCTTAGGACTAATTTGTTGTAAGTCCCTCAAAACCAACCCTCTAAAAACATCCAAATGATGTGATCCACTCTGCATTGGGTTAAAGAGAGATTTATTCTTTAAACCACTATTAACTACTCCGGTTTCCACATTCCCAGTAGGTGCAGGTTGGGAGGTTTTGTTGAGAAAGAACCTTTTTATGTTTAAGGATCTCATATATTTATGAACATCCACAAACACCCCAAACTTATCAATGGGTCTTTTCAGACCACATTTTAAGCCCAAATTCAAGATGTTCGTTTCCTTCGGTGTTAGTTGTACATTAGCTAGATTGTATATTCCTCCTAATGTCCTTCCAGCTTTCTTTTTTTGGGATCTCTTCCCCGCCCTGCACCCTCTCCTTCCCTTGTTTCCGGTGGAGGGCCCTGATCTCTCCTCTGTTCTTGGGGGATATGAGCTCTGGGTGTTAATGGTACCGGTGAATAAACATTCCCGTATGGGGTTTGTTGGGTTGGATACCCCCTCCCGGATGGGCCCCTTCTGTGGGGTCGTCCCCTCCCTCGCACTGGTCTGCCCCTCCCCCTCCCTAAAAAATGATTGGGATTTGTGCATTTATGTTGTGCAATAGTCATCCCGCCACAGGGGTCACTGTGGCTGAATTTTCATGCTGTGGACGATTGAAAAATCATGCTTCATGTGTTCTGTGAGTGTACAACTTGCCAGTGGAAATGTGCAGAAAGTTATAAGACTTACAATTTGGCACTGCCACAAATATGTGGCAGGTTATCCTTGTTATCTGGGACTGTGGACTCTGATCTAAAGGAGTACTCTGAGGACTCTGATGTAAGGGGTAATGTTATGGACTCTGGTTTAAAGAGAAACAAAGGGATATAAGGGGGTCTCTGATCACAACCCCCCACCCCTTCACACCTTCACAAAAGTCCACAGAGCTCCTCTTTACATTACAGTCCACAGAGTTCCCCTTTACATTAGGCACCTCAGTGTCACCCTTTATATCAGAGTCTGAAATAATGCCCTTCACATCAGAGTTCCCCTTTACATCAGGGTCCGCAGAATTCTTTCTTGTATTGTAAGGGGGAATCCTGCAGACTCTGATGTAAAGAGCAACTCTGAGGACACTGATTTAAGGGGGGACGCCGGAAACTCTGATGTGGGGGGGGGCTTTGGTGACCACAGGTCAACTTCCACATAGTGAATACAATAAGCTAAGGGGGGGGGTTACTGATATAAGGGGGAACCCATACTTAGTGTGGTCTGGCCGGAGGCTGGAGATGTCACTGACCTCCTCCATTGCTCGCTCGGGTGCAGGACAGTTAGACATGGTCCTCTGGGTGGCTTGCTCTTCTGTTTTGGTCCTCATCACAACCTCTGTCCCCTTCTCCTCCTCCACTAGTCTTCCAGTTCCTCCTGGTGGCCAGTGGTGCTTGCAGGAGTGTGCCTGTTGGGTAGGTGCCATGTGATGCAGTAGACAGTAAACACTTGGAGTTCTGGTTCGCAAAGAACATTGTATTGAAACAGCAGGTTAACATCACAAATAGGCTCAGCTGGAAGCTCACCCATCCAGTGCCACTTACAATAGTGTAGCAAAGTTTAAGCGGTCAGAAGACTCAGAGATTCCAACCGCATCTGCCACGCAGAGAGAAGTGTGGCCTGGCCGGTCTGACCCGAATTGGAAGCTTCTCGAAGAGGTAGACATAGTTATTGCTCTCTTCCTACTCTACTGGAACCTTTCCCTGTCACTACCAATGTCCGTGTCAGACAGAGAACCTGTCCCTAACCTTCCCACTCACATGAAGCACACAAAACCCAAGGATCAAGTCCTAAATAAACTCTGCCTAACCTAAGATGGGCGCCAGGGTCATGTGGGGCATGCACATCCCGAGTGACAGAGGAAATCATAGAGAAACATAGTTTCTCTCAAATATCTGCAGACGAGCGCCACTTGTATTGGAGAACTTAGACTGTGTGTGCCTAAATGCCCAATCCTTTTGAGGACCTGACAGGGCTGCTTAACACCAGGCACCACCAACTCAGCCTGCACATCTCTGCCAGGGGAGCCAAAGGAGGGGAAGAAGTAACATCTGTGGCCTCGGTTACCCCTGCTGCAATTAAGAAAAAAGGCACCAAGCGGCACCATGACATCACTTTGCACCCCCCCCCCATCCAAGCCCACCTGAGACCCTGCTGGCTCAGTGCATGCATAGTTATGAAGCTGGCCCATGACCATGCTTTTTACAGGCAACCGCTGTCTGTAATGAACATTTAACGACAGTTTGTAAATTGGCAGATTTTTACAAACTGTTTGTAAATTTAGGGATGGTTGGCAACCCTGCCCTAACCTCCTCTTCTAGGGTCCCACATCAGCGCTCTAGGCTCCCTCTCTTCTGTGTGCACCATCATAGGAAGCCACTTGCTATAGGGGTGCTCGCTCCTGAGCCAGGTTGTGTACTTCCATAGACCCACACAACATGGCTTGACCCCACCTCCTCCTCACATGAATTGAATGACAGCAGCAGGAGCCAATTACTCATGCTGCTGCCTCTGTGTCCTGTGAAAGCAGAGAGAGAAGAGCTGCTACAGATGAGCAGAGCGCTGGATCGAGTGAGCACTCAAGTAAGTGTTTTGGAAAGAGGGGGATACAAATACTTGGACATTTTTTACCTTAATGCAGGGACACATGACTGAAACCTTTAAAGTGATTCTAAAGGCAAAGTTTTTATTTTTTAACCACTTGCTTACTGGACACTTAACCCCCCTCCTGCCCATTTTCATGTTTCAGGGCTGTCACTCTTTGAATGACAATTGCACAGTCATGCTACACTGTACCCAAAGTAAATTTTTATAATTTTTTCACACAAATATAGCTTTCTTTTGGTGGTATTTAATCACCACTGTTTTAAAAAAAAAAGACTGAAAATTAAAAAAAAAAAAAAAAGTTTCATAGTTTGTTATAGAATTTTGAAAACAGGTATTTTTTCTCCTTCATTGATGTGCGCTGATGAGGCTGCACTTATGGGCATTGATAGGCTACACTGATGGGCACTGATAGGCTGCACTGATGGGCACTAATAGGCTGCACTGATAGGCCCGGATAAGGTGGCAATAATGGGCACTTATAAGCACCGCAGGTGGGGTTGAATGCGAGTCCTTCTCCCAACGATCTCCCTAAGGAAAATAGAGGAGAGCAGGCGGCTGGATCATAAGAGAGTGGGGAACGTCTCTGTAATACCTTTCATTAGAGTAGTGAGTGTTTCCCGAACTCACCGTCAGATACAGCCCTGCCTCCTGGCTCTGGTACTTTGATGGACACATCACCCATCTAATGGCGGGACGCGTGACGTGTATCGAAGTACCTGAGTCAGGAGGCGGGGCTCTATGTGAAGGCTAGCAGCGGGAACACGCGGCAATTCAAATGAAAGGTGTTACAGCGATGTTCCCCGCTCTGTGATGATTGTCCGGCAATCCTCTTCTTCTCCTCTCTCTTCCCCTGCATGGGTAGCCTGCAATGGTGTACACAGGTAACCTGCAATGGTGGACACAGGTAGCCCACAATGGTGGATATAGGTAGCCCACAACGGTGAACACATGGGTAGCCTGCAATGGTGGACACAGGTGTCCTGCAATAGTAGACACAGGTAGCCTGCAATGATGGACACAGGTGTCCTACAATGGTGGACACAGGTAGCCTTCAATGGTGTACATGGGTAGCCTGCAATGGTGGACACGGGTAGCCTGCAATGGTGGACACAGGTAGCCTGCAATGGTGGACACAGGTAGCCTGCAAAGGTGGACACAGGTAGCCTGCAATGGTGGACACAGGTAGCCTGCAATGGTGGACACGGGTAGCCTGCAATGGTGGACACAGGTAGTCTGCAAAGGTGGACACGGGTAGCCTGCAATGGTGGACACTAGTAGCCTGCGTGTACATGGGTAGCCTGAAATGGTGAACACAGGTAGGCCTGCAATGGTGGACACAGGTAGCCTGCTTTGATGGACATGGGTAGCCTGCAATGGTGGACACAGGTAGTCTGCAATGGTGGAAATGGGTAGCCTGCAATGGTGGACACATGGGTAGCCTGCAATGGTGGACACACGGGTAGCCTGCAATTGTGGACACGAGTAGACTGCATTGATGGACATGGGTAGCCTGCATTGATGGACATGGGTAGGCTGCATTGTTGGACACAGGTAAGCTGCATTAATGGACATGGGTAGGCTGCATTTATGGACATGGGTAGGCTGCATTGATGGACACAGGTAGGCTGCATTGATGGACATGGGTAGGCTGCATTGATGGACGCAGGTAGGCTGCATTGTTGGGCACAGGCGAAGCATCATTTATGAGCACAGGTGAGGCTGCACTGATAGGCACTGATAAAGTTGTTGTTGATATTTTATTTTTGTAACTTAATTCTGCATAAAACATTTAAGTGTCATTTCATGAGATAATTTACCAGGGTGTGTTTAGGGGCATAATTAGGGGCAGGGCAGGGTAGGGGTTGATTGGGGCAACTGATGGCAAGTAACCCTTAAGGCCTGGCTAGTAGCTCAGGACTTGAAATTTTGAGTCCTGCACTCGGCCATTTTAAAGTGGGCCGGTCTGGATGAAGTCCAGGGACAAATTTTTGTCTCAGTCCAGCCATGAATGAGGGGGTCTCTACTGGGGGCTCTATCTATGCTGTAGGGGTTGGTCTGAACTGAGGGTCTGTGCTGGGAGAGCTTGGTTTGTAACGAGGGGTCTGTGTAGAAGGGAATTTGTACTAGGGGAATTGTGCTAGGGAGTCTGTACTGAAGAGGTGGGCTGAGAAGGAGGATTTAGAGATGTAAGGGAAGATCTGTACTGTGGGGGATATGGGATTGAGGGGGATTTGTACTAGGAAGGGGAGTATTTTTTGCTGTAATCTGTAAAGTGGCATGTGCGTTATTCACTCCTGACTGCTGCACTGTCTGTTTAATGTATTCCTGACCCCTGCACTCTGTGTGACGCGCACTCCTGGCCCCCGCACTCTCTACAATATTCACTACTGAGCAGTGCACGCCACGTGGTATGTACTGATTCCTGCACTAGGAGTGATATGCACTCCTGACCTCTGCACTTTCTGCATTACGCACTCCTGTCCCTTTCACTCTGAGTTATACACGTATGAACCCTGCAGTATAGACCCTGTGTTACATTTCATACTCCTGACTACTGCACTCTCTATGGTGGGTTATATATTACTGTAGAGATGGGCCAAACACCCCTTGTTTGGTTCACAGCAGAACTCCTGAACAAGGGAAAAGTTCTAACCCGAGCGGCAAACCCCATTGAAGCATATAGGAGCTGAACAGGAAAAATCAAAAGCAAGTAATTGGCCATAAAAGAGGTATGGGGTCCGGGTACTGTCCTGGGGAACATGCATCAATGCAAATTATTTTGTAAAAAACTACCACTTTTTTCAAGAGCAGTGATTTTAATGATGCTTAAAGTGCAACAATAAAAATGAAAAAATCCTTTAAATATAGCGCATGGGGGGTCCCCTTAGTCTCCCTTTAAAGTGACGCATCAGTTGTATGTATAGAACATGCTGCAGCAAAAATGACATTTCTAAAGAAAATAAAAATGAGTCAAATCACATTTAAATTGACTCGTGGTTGCAATTGCCGGCACCTTGCTATTGGAAAAAGAAAAGAAAGAAAAAACAGCATGGGGTACCCCTCCCCCAGTCATGCCAAAATATTTTAAAAAACGGTGTGGGGTCCCCCCAAAATCCATTAAAAAAACAGTGTCTCCTGATGTAAATCCATCATCAATCACGCCACTCGCCACCCAAAAAAGAACAAATGATGCTCCGCCTTCATTGATAGCTGACCACCAAATGCCTCCTCCGCTGTTTGACAGTTCTTATATAGGTCAGGGGCGGGGGCCACCTGGCAATGTCACCTGGTGGCATCTTGTCCCCTTGTGATGGTCATCAACATGGGGACAAGGTGCTTTTATGTTGTCTTGTTTTTGTCTTGTCACTCAATTTTTTTTTTTTGTGTGAGATACCCCCTTAAAATCCATACCAGACTCATCTCTCTGCTGATCTCCACCGAGCAGGCGGATGACAGGTCTGTGTCCCCCTGCTGATTCAGACCAGACACGGACACAGCCCACTGTTTCCTATAGATAGGTCAGATGAAAACAAACCGCCTGTTCATTTCCATCCAACTGTCATCTGATCTGATCCACTGGACGGATTAGGGAACGGATCCCCATCCATCTGTTTTTAGCGGACTGGATCGGATGCTGGCTGGTGTTAGTGGACACATGGCTGCTGACATCCGCCGCTCCATAGAAAAGACTGGAGGTTCCGATTGGGTCCGCCATTTTTCAGGCAGACCCGATCGGAGCGTCCGTGTGCAAAAAAAAGGTCACAGATCCCCCCAAAGGTCCCCCAAAATACATTGCAACCTAGCAGACCCTTGGGGTGGGGGTCTGTGTCAAAGACATCTGTCATTTGCCAACAATTTTTTTACTTTTTTCCAAAATGTAGATGTCAGTGGTATAAAAATCCCTGCTCCCAGCTGCATAAAATTAAAGAAAAATGTTTTTGCATTCTTGCATGTCCCCCAGGACAGACCCCCCCCCATGCTATTTTTTGACACCCCTATGCTATTTTTTGACACCCCTTTGCCTATTAGTAGAGAAAATGGGCATTTTTAATTTAAAGCGTAAATCTACTTTTGTTGAGAAAAACATTCCCCTCTGGGTGATCTATGTACATTGCAAGGATTATTTTTTTTTCTCAATATTTTTATTAGTTTTATGTCAGAAAAGAGAAAATTACATACAACAGTGTAACATATGATCTGGTAATACAAGGGGGTTACAGAGTTGATAGCATAAACAATTACCATGCATAATCTCAATCATGAACTATCCTTATTTGTGTGGATCAATTTATTGTCGTTTGTGATCTGTCCGTGTGTCCCTTCCACCTGTGCCACCCCAATGGGAGCTCACTGTGGCAGGGGGGGGAAGAGACCCAGCGGCCCCACTGTAACATCCTTGCAAGTCTGGGTGATTGAGGTAGTACAAATAACTTAGGGTAGAAATGAACTAGAGGTACACATTATATGAGAAAAGAGAACGTTTGTGGTTGTATTGATAAGATTAGGGAGGGTCAAGAAGGTTTACTTTGGATGCCCATATTAACCATTGTTGGTCGAATCTATTGCCTGTCAATGAATTGAGGGCCAGGGCTCTTTCAAATATGTGGTTGGTTTGCACAATGTGGCGTACTTCAGTTATGTTTGGGGATTATTGGGTTTTCCACCTTTTTAGGATTGAATTGCACGCTGCTAGTAGAATGTGTAACACTATGGGTCTCATTTCCGTGGGGAATATTTATATTCCTAAATTGAGAACTGCAAGACCGGGGTCTAGATTATATGTAATGCCAGTGATTGTGGATAGAAGGGTGGATACTTGCTTCTAAAAGTTAGACAACTTGGGTCATTCCCATATGATATGAAGGAGGTTTCCTACTCTTCCGCACTCTCTCCAGCATTGAGGGGAGAGACCGGAGAAGAGTCTTGATAGTTTATAAGGGGTATAATACCACCTGTGAACCAGTTTTATCATCATCTCCCAATGATTTACATTGCAAGGATTATAACAAACTTTGTTCCAGATTCCTACTTTTTGTTATTCTGAAGAAATCGCTGTTTGTTTCCCTGTGCCTCTCTGCTGAGTGGGTCTAATGGGAGTGGTTTCATAATTGTCAGCCAGCTGTGGCAGATGCAGAGCACTAATGAGGAAATCTGTGAGCCTGCATCCCTTTAGATGTGTTCCTATTGGGAGTATCTCACTAAAAATGACATTTTTGTTGCAGGGGATGCCTGAAATCTGACTTGTATCTTAGGCAGACTTCTGGGACAATTGGTGAGCCAATCACACAAGCAGGAAATTATGTTTCTGGGGAGTGGTCAGTACACATTCTGGCATTTATAGAAAATATTACAGTGGCTGCAGATTGAAAAGGAAATGTAATTTTTAATAACATTCAATTACAATATGACTTGTGTTGCAATTGTACACCCTATATTATTTTTTCTTTATTTGCTATTTTTCCCCCCACGAAAGTGGAGTTACCCTTTAACTGCTTCCCGACCGCGCGCCGTCTTTTCACGGCGGCAGTCGGGGAGCTGGGCGCGAATCACCGTAAATATACGGCGATTTGCATATTGGCCACCAGGGGGCACGCGCGCACCCGCCGCACTCCTGAGGAGTGTGCCCGCGGCTCGGGCGGACCCGATGCCCGCCGGCGAGCCGCGATGAGCGGCTACAGGGAAAAGAAGGGGAACCGCCGATGTAAACACGGCGGTTCCCCGCCCTGTCAGTGGGGCATGGGTGATCTACTGATCCCTGTCACTGGGATCAGTTAGATCTCTCATGCCCATGTTAGCCCAACCCCCCCACAGTAAGAACACACCCAGGGAACACAGTTAACCCCTAGCTCCCCCCCCAGGTTAACCCCTTCACTGCCAATGACATTTATACAGTAATCAGTGGACATTTAAATTTCTGATCGCTGAATAAATGTCATTGGTCCCAAAAAAGTGTCAAAAATGTCCGACATGTCCGCTGAAATATCGCAGTACCGCTAAAAATCGCAGATCACCGCCATTACTAG
>BLSH010086092.1:775292-785983 GCA_018402905.1 Glandirana rugosa
TCGAAGGGAGAATTTTGGGATATGTCAGTATTTCTATGGGTACATAACAGGTGGTAAGGTAAAACCCGGTCGAAGGAGAGGAGGTAACTAGTGAGAGTGACCATTTAATGTTGCAACATCATCCAGGGTGCCCCTCTACGTCGACTTCTTCTTGTTAGACACAATGTACAAGAGTGTGCTGTGTATTGTATTTCCTACGATGTGTTACTCGGTTTGACGGGACCCAAACGAAGACGTCCACAAGTCACTTAAATATTTCTACAAACTTACGGCTTGGACTTAGGTTAATTTTAGTCAATTGGTGAAGTCGGGGCCTTCCAAAAGGGTACAACGTCGCACGGCCGCGCAATTGTCAGTTAAAGCGATGCAGTGCCGAATCGCAAAAAGTGCTCTGGTCCTAAAGCTGCAAAACCTTCCGGGGCTGAAGTGGTTAACTGATTTTAATTGGATTCAGGTTCGGCATTCAAACATCTTTATAAATTCACTGAACACCTGCAGAAGCAAACCCAGGGCAGTTTGGCTCATTGTGTAGCATCCTTTATGTTATGTGTCGTGTGAGAACATGTAACACAGATTGTTCTTCTTCAGCTGCATCTCCCCGTGGGACCTACTACAACGTTGTAATTTACCAGTGAGAGTGATCAATGGAGGAGAGGAAGCTGGCCCAAAATGGAATGGTGGACAATACATGGGTATCTTTATGACTGTATAGGGTTTTAAGAGGGAAGCTTGGTACCAGTGTTTCATCTTGTTCCTATATTTTATGACATATACTGTACAAGTTTTGAGTTGATGCACAGCAGAAATCACCGCAGGATCCCGTTCACACAGCACCTACTTCTGCAAAACATGCTTGTTGTTTCCCCCATATTGTGTATTCAATAAAGAACGGTGCTGTCTTATCTCTGTTTAATTTGACAACAGTTTCTCACCAGATGAACTACCATGGTGACAATATAAATGTTCATGCTCCACATGGAGTTTGTCAGCTGATTGTACTGAAACTGTCAGTGTTATTTGACAAGCTCATGTGTACGGCCCACCATAATTCTAATTGGCATCCTCTTCTGGAAAGCACTTGTGTAAATGGTGCAAAGTTACTTCACCCAAATGGTGTTATATTGTATCTTCCACTGATCATTGATTGTCATGGTGGTAGTGCTATGCATAGGAAATTAAACATTTACATTGATCCCTGCCCTAAAGGAGCTGACAGTCTATCATCCCTAACACACTCATAAACACACAGCAAGGCTGGGCACAGATGAGAAAATTTTTCAACTAGCATGATAAGGATATGATGACAGAAATTCAATTGATAAGACTGTTAAAGCTGTGTACCAATAAATAACCTCTAATGAGGCATGTTTCCTCTGTGACTGGTTGCTATGTTACTTAAAGGATAACTCCACCTTTTAAACAAAAATAATAAATACACATAATTTTGCAGGTAAAAAAAAAATGTGCATTTATTATTTTGTTTCTAAAAAAAGGGGAGGACCCGTGCCAATATTCTCCTCATTAATAAAACATTTTGCAGGAAGTAGTCCTGCTGAAAATTGACTTTATTGGCATTGGTACGGATATGTTAAAAAAAATCAAGCTTTATTTACAGTACTCTTAAAATAACACTATAGAGCTTGAAAACTATTTTAAAATTAAGTTGTCAAATGATACAAATGTCCCAATTGGGACCACTACACAGACACCTCTTTCTTATGGAATATACTCAAATCTTAGAAATAGAGGTGTGTGTGTATTTGCATCCGCTGGTCGACACGTTTCGCTGATTATGCAGCTTCCTCAGGACCAACGTATTGAGCATCATATTCTGATATAGTATGGTTGAAAATCACACAAGTATACATCTGGAGGAAAGACACAGGGGCATAGCTTCTCAGTATATTTCAAAGATATAATATTATATGTTCACAAGCATGCCAGATGTCCACAGGTGTTCCTCACCCACAAGGGGAAAAAATATATATGGCCCAGCAGGTCTTGATAGAAAGATTATACTGAGATTAATAGGTGGAAATATGTATCCCAAGTTCTCTTGTCCCATGGAGCTAAGCATTGCTCAAGAGCAACATCCAAAGAGAAGCACCAACCATGCTGTCAAGCTCCAAAATGGTATATAACAAGGTCCCTGTATGATCCGCCTGTGAGGTTGTGTCCATCTGCCTGCCTGGAGAGCATTGTACCCTTGAGCAGCAGGGCTTACCAGTGCCCTCGCAGTTCATTGAGAACTATGAGCCATCAGCCACAATGGCTGGCAGTACATATAGGCATTCATTCACAGAGCCCCGCACACTGTTTTCAAATTCTGACAGTGATGTGCGGGTAGAAGATCCCCCACCCGCTGTTACAGGGAGGGGGGAACGGAGGGGGGAGAGGCTGTAGATGTTGGAATATGTTACATGTTACATCCTAAAAATGTAGCATTTTTCATTTTAAATCAATGAAAAACATTCAACCAGTACAGAAAATAGCCTAATAACATTCTTATTATGCCCCATGTGCACAGAACAAATGTACTGTATATGCACTTTCACAGAGTGAAATGCTATGCAGATTTTATAAAAAAAACATTCAGCCCTGACAGTACAGTAAGCATCAAACTTCTGAGGCTTACAATTCAAGTTCTCATACAGCATATACAGTGAAGATTATGTGGGTTGCTCACACTCCACTTCATTTCATGATTACCACTGAAGATAATTTTGTTATATAGAGTATTGAGGTGTTGTTACAGCAGAACTTAACTGTATCTGAACAATGCATACTGAAAATGCTGTGTTATTCATTTTTAATATTTACAGCAAAATCATCCATCCATCCATGTCTCCATGCTTTTTTTGTTGAGAAAAGACTTTGAAAAACACTCCCCTAGAATTTTTAGCTGTGCCCATCTTGAGTAAGGGCAAATTATTAATGTAGAATTTACGTCCTGGAATCCATCTGCCCTTAGCTCAGGCATGCAGAAAGGAGGGTATGCTTAGTTGAGAAAGCTCCTCCTCCTCACCTGAGAAAACCCATGAAGACTCATTGAATGTATGACATGATTTTTGCTAGGCCAGAAACCATGTAGCAACTGAAGAAAAAAAAAAGTTTTCAACAAGTAAATATAATGTACTTTTCTATCTATTTACTAATGCTAGCAGCATAAGCATTAAACATAGTTAATGTTTCAGTAAAAAGATTAAAAAAAAAAAGTTAATGTTGATTTACAGAGTGTAGTTCCGCTTTAAGCCCTTCCCGCCCATGTTATAGCCAAAAGACTGCTACAATGCAGCTATCCAGTTCTGGGAGGATATCAATGGATGGCCAACACATGCACATCTTCCATGCTCCTCCTGGGGTGCAGATAAGGTGCGCTTTGTTATCGCTATGTCCTTTGGATACAGTTGATCACGGATCGCAGTTAAGGGCCAAAACACAGTGGCTCTTTACCATGTGATCAGCTGTATCCAATCACAGCTGGTCACATGTAAACAAACTTTCCGGTGACCAGCATTCCTTTCCTTACACTCTGTCTCTGTGTGAGGAAAGGAGAGCTAATAACTGGCAAGTCTGAAAGGGCAAAGTGAGTATGTTGTTTACACTGATAATCAGTGCCTTGATTATCAGTGCAGCCCCATCAGTACCTATCAGTGCAGATTATCAGTGCTGATCACTGCTGGTTATCAGTCCCATCAGTGCCACCTATCAGTGCAGTCTCATCAGTGCTTCCTCATCAGTGCAGCTTATCAATGCCCATCAGTGCCGCTTCATCAGTGCAGTCTCATCAGTGCAGCCTCTTCAGTGCCCATCAGTGTCTATCAAAGCAGCCTCATCAGTGCCCACCAGTGAAGCCTCATCAGTGCACATCAGTGAAGAAGAAGTCTACTTATTTGCGAAATATTATAACAGAAACAAAGAAAAGCATTTTTTGCTTTAACATTTTCTGTTTTTTTTTTGTTTGTTTAGCAAAAAAAAAAAAACAGTAGTGATTAAATACCACCAAAAGAAAGCTCTAACGTCTCGAAAAAATGATAAAAATGTCATATGAGTAGAGCGTTGCATGACTGCGCAATTGTCATTCAAAATGTGACAGCACTGAAATCTGGCCAGGAAGGGGGTGAAAGTGCCCAGTATTGGAGTGGTTAAGTATATCTCTGTATTTTATTTTTTTATTCACAATTCCTTACAGCCAACTGAACAAACAAATGTACAATGAGCTAGACATATTATTATTATACAGGATTTATATAGCGTCAACAGTTTGCGCAGCGCTTTAAATTGTGACAGAAGACAGTACAGTAACAATACAATTCAATACACAAGGAATCAGAGGGCCCATATGTAGTGGGGGTTCCCTGAGACTGGAAAACTTTTTCAGAGGTTAGGTAAAAATGTTGAGAAAGGCTAACTTAATGTCTCATTCAAGTGCCTCACATAAGAAAAAAAAATCCTTCCATTCTCAGCCTTTAATCGTCTCTTCCCATGTGATTTCAGTGTCACAGGTGCCCTTGGATAGTTACTGCTTTGACATCACCCAGTCACTTGTGAATTGTCCTTGTCCCTGTCGTACTCATCAGGAACTCTTTCAGCATGACTGCTCTTTTTACCGCGTTTCTTCGAATGTTACATGAAAGTTCAAAGACTTTCCTATGCATGGAATTAAATCCCTTGTTAATGCATATTGGATGCTTAATCCTACTAGCGCCAGAAGCACCAATATCTGAATCCTGCAACCTTTAATGCCCATCTGACTCTGAACGGATTATCTAGCCTCTTTTAATTTGATTTGTTTTAGTTGTGTGCTATTTTGTTTTGCCAAGATCTCATACCATAAAGGTTTATACATTCATATCATTGTTTAATTTGGATGTCTTGGGATAACTGTAAGGAAATTAACTGAAATGGCTCTCTCCCACAACAATTAGCACACAAACATTGCTAAAAACTGGATAAAATTTCCAGATAGGCATTTAGCTTTTCATACAAAGGATAGTAAATATAATCTGTGCCCAATACATTTTATAATCTTATTTCATGCTACGTATATCACAGATGGATAGAGAAGCTGGCTTGATTTGAATTTCAGCAGTCACATATTTTGTTTCAGTATGATTTCTTGGAAAATCCCCAGCAATGCAAAGTATTGAGAGATCCCCACTAAAGAGGTTCCTAAATCCATAGATAATTTAACCTGGAGATAGCATCGGGGATTTCTGAACTAGATGCCCTATTAATATTCCTCGCTGGCTTCACTTGGAAAAAAAAATGTAGCAAGGCATGATTCAGAATGAATTCTAACATTTGTGAAAGTCGTTTCTTCTTCAGAACTGTATATCATATACTAAAATGTGCTGTAGACTTGACCTGAAATTATAAAGAAATCACCTTTACCTTTGAAATTTCTGCTAAGGTTGTCCAGTAATTAGCAGTTGGAAATCAAATGTTTGGGCTACTTCTGTTTAAAAGGCCATTCCACCCAAAAGTGATATTTGAGTTACAGGCAGAGCTTGATGCGACTAAGTCAGCCCTTGGCTTCTTATGTGTCTTGTATACTCCATCTGTTTGCCACAAGTCATGCCATGTGTGGGTAGAGGCAGTGCGGTATGGTGGCAGTAAACACACAGAGTCCAGTTTGTAGGTGGGTGCAGAGCGGTGCGGTGGCAATATTTCACATAGTCAGGTGCAATGGAAAACTTGTATTGAAATAGTACAGCAACAGTTCACAACAAAACAAACCCGGTGGGAAGGCTGCACAACCAGGTGCACTTGCAGTTTCCAGAAGAGAGTGGGCATCAGCCAGACTGACAGCGTCTGTAAACAGAGAAGATTGCGGCATGGCTGTCTCATGCCCAAGTGGGAAGATGTCCAAGGGAGTTGCGACCCTACGATTGCTCTCCTTGTCAAGAACCTTTCCCTACCACTAGTACTGTCTCCAAAAGGTGGGCATACCTATCCCCACCCTACCAACTTACAAATGTGTGTCAAACCTGGGAGTCAGGGCCTTAAATAGGCTCTGCCTGACCTAAAATGGCTGCTAAAGTCACATGGGGTGGCGGCATCCAATAGGATAGATTCCCTAGTGACCCAGGAAAACATAGGTAAAACCTGGTTGTCTTGTCTTCCTCTACAACAACAGTGCCACTGCCGAAGAACACCACCTGTAGTGGAAAAAGTAGACTGCACCTGCCTACAAGTTGCAGAAACAGAACTGTTTTCAAACTGAAGTTAAAGTGGAGCTCCACCCAAAAGGGAAAGGTTTGCTTGTTTGCACCTCCCCTTCCATTTTCAAATTTGGCACTTTTTGGGGTGGAGGAGCGAGTACCTGGTTTTGACAGGTACCCGCTTCCACTTCTAGATTAGATTGCTGCAGTGATCTAAGCCAGAAGTTTGGCCCCTCTCCTTCTCCTGTAGTCTCCTGGGACACATCACAGCTCCCAAAAGACTATGGGACCATAGACAAGGCATGGCTCACGAATGCACAGTAGAAAACCGGCTGTGAAGCCGCAAGGTTTCACTTCCTGTTTCCCTTACTTGATATGCCGGCTCCTGCACCCAAAGCCGATTGAATAATCAGTTTGGGTGAGGACATTTCTGGATCCCTGGACAGGTAAGTGTCCTTATATTAAAAGACAACAGCTACAGTATATGTAGCTGCTGACTTTTAATTTTTTTGGGGAAACCAACTCTTTAAGTAATGCACAACAAGCCCAGTGGGAAGACAACCAGAGCAGACACAGTCACAGGATGAACAGCGATGAGTAGAAGCAGTTGGTATTAAGTGTGCAGACAGTGTCAATCTTGATGGGCAGAATGTGGCCTGGCCAGTCCGTGCCCAAGTGGAGAGACTTCTAAAAAGGATATTGTGTCCCTGCACCTTCCCTACTCATCTAGAACCTCTCCCTGATGCTAAGCACTGTTCCTGACAGGTGAGTATCCTGTCCCTACTCTAGCCACATGCGAAATGCACGCCAAACCTGGGAGCCAGGGTCTTAAATAGACTCTGCATGACCCAAGATTGCTGCCAAAGTCACAAGGGATGCCAGCATCCAATCATATGCTGCCTCTCTGTGACTGAGGAGAATTCGGTTCCTCTCGACTTTCTCCTCCACCTGCATTGCCGTTGCAGAGGAGTGCCACCTACAGTGGAGAAACTAGACTTCACCTGCCTACACAAGTCTCTATTCCTGTTCACCCCTATGTTTTGTGTTTTCATATCCTTTGTGTCCTCCTATTCCACATGTTGCATTCTCCACAATATAAAATAGAGATTGAACCTGATTATAATGGCCAAAGCAGGAACTCAAGCACAGAGGTTTCATAAATAGAGTCCACATGGAGTATAAAAAAATGGTGGGCACACTCTCCAGCATATAACAGAAACTAAAATAGTGGAGTGGATTGGCCTTTTAAAATGTCAATGCTATAGCATAAAGGTAAATACAGTTAGTATGTAAACCCTAACACTGAGCTTTCTCATGGGCTCATTTACACTAGTGTCAAGGACTTCTGCTCCTATAGGAAGTGATCTGCACTCAGGTAGCTTTTTATAGGCATTTCACAAGTGATGAGGAGGCAATATGACCTGTTTGATGGGCGGTAGTGCACACTACTATAATTCCTGCCAAGATTGGGAAGCAAACAGGGGCACTGCCCCCTATATCATCACCACCCCCTTATGAAATGGATAGATTCATGCCCCTTCAGGATGCCGGCCGCATGGATTACAGCAACAAATCAGAGTTTTTTGAAGCACCTGATTAGAGCCATAGGTTCTAACAGGCTTCAAAATAGAGTATCTCATCGCGCAGAGCATGGCGCCGTGAGCCCACTCATGTGTCAATTAATACTTGCTTTTCTAACACTGAATCGCCCCTCAGCCATCAGAAAGTGCCGGTATGTTACCAGTTTCCCGATTGGCTGAATGGTCAGGTGATCCTATTGAACGCCTTTCTCAGAGGAGGAGGGGGTTTAGCTCCCCCTTGCCAGACACCGCTTGCTGCCCGCTTTCCTAGATAGGGTAAGTGTGGGACTTTGATGTCCCGATTACACTGGGGGGGATCTTCTGTCAGTGCCGTGAGCTTTGGGGTGGGAGGGGGCTGTATACTCTATCTGCTGATGCTATATACCCCTACCTAATGCTGCTGTATATACCCTATCTGGTGATGCTGTATACCCCTATCTGCTGATGCTGCATACCCCTACCTGGTGATGCTGTATACCCCTATCTGGTGATGCTGTATACTATCTGACAATGTTGTATACTCCCATCTGGTGATGATGCTGTATATACCCTATCTTGTGATGCTGTATATACCCCATCTGGTGATGCTGGGCTGTATATTCCTGACACAATGGGTGGAATCTATAAAGGGGTGGGGCTTATAAGACGTGGGAGGGGTAAAAAGGAAGGCCGGGTCTGGCGCCCCCATCTTAAAATTTCACCAGCCACCACTGGAAGCAAATAATCATGCGGTTTTAAAATTCTTGGCGTGAAGTGCAGAGTGTGCAGCGCGGGACAGCGTGCGTGTGGGAGCTGCGGACCCGACCCGACCCCCCCCGGAGATCGGAAGGCGGCGGCTGGGAGTAGGCTAGGAGAAGGACAAGCGCAGGCAGAGGGCACTTTCGACCCCCCCGGACCGAAGGAGGAGGCGGGCGGCTCGGAGTAAGACAGGCAGAGGGCACTCTCAGTCCCCCTCACCGTGACCGAAGGAGGAGGTGGGGGACCGGTGGAAGACTGACAAGGAGAGGCAGTGGTGAGTGCAGATCGCACTGTGTGATGGAGCCAGGAGGGGGGGGAGGCTAGAGGCTAAAGGCAAAGACTGACAAGCTGCAGTGTCAGATTACAGAAGCTAAGCAGGGAGACACAACTGCTAATAAAAGACTGACTGTGCGACCTGAGTTTTGGGAGTACCTGAGTATTTGAGAGTACCTGAGTATTGGGAATATTGGGGGTACCTGAGTGTTGGGAGCGCCTGAGTATTGGGGGTACCTGAGTGTCGGGAGTACCTGAGTATTGGGGGTACCTGAGTGTCGGGAGTACCTGAGTATTTGAGAGTACCTGAGTGTTGGAAGTACCTGAGTATTTGAGAGTACCTGAGTATTGGGAATATTGGGGGTATCTGAGTGTTGGGAGTACCTGAGTATTGGGGGTACCTAAGTGTCGGGAGTACCTGAGTATTGGGGGTACCTGAGTGTCGGGGGTATCTGTCTTGGAGTCCTGAGTATTTGAGGGTACCTGAGTATTGGGAATATTGGAGGTACCTGAGTGTCGGGAGTACCTGAGTATTGGGGGTACCTGAGTGTCGGGAGTACCGGAGTAGTTGAGAGTACCTGAATATTGGGGGTACCTGAGTGTCGGGAGTACCTGAGTATTGGGGGTACCTGAGTGTTAGGAGGACCTGGGTATAAGGAGTACCTGAGTGTTGGGAGTACCTGGGTATAAGGAGTACCTGAGTGCTGGGAGTATTGTGAGTACCAAAATATTAGGTGAATATCTGGGTATAGGGAGTACCGGTGCATAGCAAGTACCAGGGTATCAGGTGAGTACATGAGTAATATAGTGTGAGTACCCGAGTGTGGAGTGAGTACTAAGTGCTGTGAGACCCTGTGTACTGTGAGTGTTAGAAGCAGGCAGCCAGCGGTTAGTTAATTGGATAGGGCATAATTCCCTGTCCCCACTAAATCAATAGGTACGATGCCCGGCGGGTGTGGAGAAGCGACTCGGTGTACATCTTGTCGCATGTATACGTTCCTTGATCATGCGGTCGAGGGCGAATACTGCTGTACAAAATGTAAGAACGTTGTTTGCCTGGAAGCCCAGGTTCTGAATCTAAGGAAGCAACTGTCAACACTGAGACAACTCTCCATACTTAAGGAAAATTGGGATCGTACTCGGCAGGTGCCGGCAGGGGCCAGCACAGAGGCGGGTGGAGACACGGAGGCGCAGGCACCAGACCAGAGTAGTTGGGTGACAGTTAGGAAGGGTAGAAGGGAAAGAGTTAGGGAGGCTGATCCTGGGCTGGGGCACCCCAATAGATACACCACGTTGTGTGATATTGCGGAAACCAGCCAGGAATCAGCATCACTGGAGCAGAGTGGCGCCCCTAGCTGCCAGGGGAGTAACTCCTCCAGCGAGGGTGGGGATGAAGTCAGGCGGAAGGAAAGACAGATTGTGGTGGTAGGGGACTCAATTCTTAGGAACACAGAGAGGCCAATCTGTCACAAAGACCTGAAGCACCGAACAGTATGCTGTTTACCGGGCGCTCGGATTCGGGACATCACGGATCGGGTGGACAGATTGCTGGGAGGGGCTGGGGAAGACCCGGCTGTCATGGTGCATGTTGGCACCAATGACAAAGTTAGAGGTAGGTGGAGTGTGATTTCAGGGACCTAGGAACAAAATTGAGGCTTAGGACCTCCAAGGTGGTATTCTCAGAAATACTACCGGTACCTCGAGCCACACCAGAGAGGCAGAGGGAGATTAGGGAAGTTAACAAGTGGCTGAGGAGCTGCTGTAGAAAGGAGGGTTTTGGGTTCCTGGAGAACTGGGCCGATTTCTCAATCGGCTACGAGCTCTATAGAAAGGATGGGCTGTACCTAAATGGGGAAGGTGCAGACCGGCTGGGAATGAGGATGGCCAAAAAGTTAGAGGGGCTTTTAAACTAGGCAACGGGGGGGGGGGGTCCAGA
>BLSH010086092.1:788905-812417 GCA_018402905.1 Glandirana rugosa
ACCCCGACGTAATCACAAGAAGGACCGAACAAAAGGAAATAAAGGAGGACCACTAGGACGGTTTTGTGTGTGAAAGACAGGATCCCACTGTTACGAGTAAGTGGCATGACGTATATGCCCCTTCGTCTCAAAAGCGGGATCCTGACCTAACGGTTTGTGGAGGGTTATAGGAGAAGAGATAATGTGTACCTTCCAAAAGACATCAGGTGTCTCTATCGACCCTTATCACGATTGACTACCCTCACGTCGTGTCGCGTCTTTCGTGTCCTACAATATGCGACTGTTCAATTACTAGTGTGAATAAGCTCTTATTTGGTTCCTTTTGATCAGGTAATATATCACTGAAAGTGTGTAGTGCAAAAAAATATAAAATAAATAAATATCTATTGTTTGTTCAACAAATCTTGTCAGCGTATAACATCCTGTGCTTTCTGCGCTGTGCTGCACTCCCATCAGTTAGCACTATTCCCAGCTATCTCTGTGGACTACAGAAAACCTTCCATGTGTAATAGAGAAGAGGATATTGGGAGGTGTTTGGCAATCCAGTCCTAGGGCGAAAACTCTGCTTCCCCGTATATGCAGTACGGTGAATGAGCATTGTCACCCTAGGACAGAAAGTGTGTGTTTTGGCAGGATCACCAGGAGGAAATAAAGGAAAACAAGCCAGGAAGAACACTAATGCAGCCCCAACATCTAGGGATTGGTTAGCTGTCATTAATTCTTTATTTTCTTTGGTTTGGATATGCTGACATTTTGTGTAGCCATGTGCCGGAGTCCCGGAGTCACTGAACAGACCGGTACTGTTGTTGTTTTATTTAGGGGTTAACTTGGATGGGGATAGGGATGATTGTGGGATGCCCAAGAATCAATCACGAGACCTTCTATATACACTGCCATATATACACTCCTTCTTCCTCCAGCACATACACTTGCTGACTATTACTCTTCTCCTTCCTCTCTTCTGCACACTACTTGCTGTTACTGGTCTGAAAGGCAATTTATCAGACCTCCATGACACTTCCTCTTCCACCACAGCTAGCACATGGTGAGGCCTGCTCTTACTGTTAGCAGAGCCTCCGGACCACCCGTTGTGAGTAAGTATCACAGGCTCCCAGTTGTGAAGTCACAGACCCTTATTTGTGTAACTAAGCACGTTGGTGGTAGCTGGGCACTGGATTAACTCCCAGCCCATTCATCTTCCAGGCCCCTCTGGCCTGCCTTACTGTCCAGTGGCCCTCTTTTCCCCACTTGGCTTTTCCGACCTCTACAGACTGTCCACTGCCTTCTTCCCAGCCTGCTCCAGCCTTCTCATCCAACTCGCAGGGGCTGCCACTCACTGACTCCGGTGGATCCTTTAAAAAGTCCTCTATTTAGCCTCTCTGCTGCTCTCCTGCTCCCTTGTGCTGGTCCAGGAATCAACTCCTTTTCCTGGCTGCACCCGAGCCACCAGGCCTCAAGGTCACCCCCCCCAGACTGGAGAATCCCTTCACAGGATGAGGCCTCCACAGCCTACCCCTGCCAATCCAGACTGTGAATTGGTCAAGGCTCCTTGTCATACATCAGAAAGTGATACCACCTTATCCATCCCCTTTTCCAGAGATTTCCAGCTCAAAAAGGGAGGAGTATCCAAGGGGTGTTCCTTCCTGCAATCTCCAGCACTCCCTGAGCTACTCCTCAGCCCTTACTGTCAGACCTGACTAAATTTTACCTCTCCTAGCAAAACTCAGTACAAAAAGGCACCTATCACTATGGGGGCACTACATTTGTATAGCAACAAAATTAAAGTGTGCATTCAGCGCAGTGCACCCTCACCCATACATCTGTCAAATAGGGAGCATTGACTGTGTCTGTGCAGCAGCTGCATCCCGATTGAAATGAATTGGACTGCCTGCATGGGGATGCATGGAACATCTGTGCATCCCATGCAGGCCAACACAGCCTTTGCACAGACATACGCTATAGTGCACTTGAGTAGAAGGCTTAACAATACATTTCTCCTATCTGCCCCCTTTTGGTCCCCTATAGAGTTGATCGAACCTCTGGAAGTTCGGGTTCTGCTGCTTCGGCTGAACTTCGGGACAAAGTCCAGGTTTGGGTCCGGACTGGACCCAAACTTTGACACGGACCCCAAACCCCATTGAAATCAATGGGGACCCAAACTTTTAGGCACAAAAATGGCTGTAACAAAGTCCTGGAAAGTCCTAGAGGTCTGCAAAAGGAAGGAAAATGGGGATAAGAGTAGGGCACTTGCCCTACAAAGAAATGGGGATAGGGAAATAACTTAAAATTAATCTATGCCAAAATTCTAGCCACTCGCTTATCCACGGTCATCCCACAGCTAGTTCATCCTGATCAAGTGGGTTTTATTAACGGCAGACAAGCGTCTGATGGCACTCCTAGGTACATTGACCTACTCCAGTGGGCTGAGCATCACAAAACACCTTCTGTGTTCATCTCATTGGATGCAGAGAAGGCGTTTGACAGAGTTGACTGAAAATTTCTTAGAGCTGTCCTCATTAAATTTGGATTTTCCGGTAGGCTTCTGGAAGCTATAATGACGCTATACACTTCACCCAGCGCCAAAGTCATGACTTCAGGTATATTATCAGACTCTTTCCCCATATCTAATGGCACCCGTCAAGGCTGCCCCCTGTCACCACTCATATTTACCCTTGTCATGGAACCATTTGCACAGGCTCACCCCCTTATACTAGGTATTGCTACGGGAGATCACTCTCACAAAATTGGACTATATGCGGATGATGTTATTGTTACTATTACTAACCCCGCACAATCGCTCCCACATTTACATCACACCTTAGACCTCTTTAGTAAAGCGTCTCTTTACAAAATAAATTACTCCAAGTCCTCCATGATCGGAGTTCACATCACCCCAACTCTTAAAAGTAGCATTGCGCAACTCACCTCTTTCTCCTGGGCCTCAAATTCCACTTTATCCTATGTAGGTATAAACCTAATCTCGCCAACATCACAATTAGTCAGCCTCAATCTTTCATGCCTGATGGACAAACTGCATAAAACCATACAAAACCTGAGCAATGTCCAAGCCTCCTGGGCTGGAAGAATAGCCCTCACTAAGATGTACCTGCTCCCACATGTGCTTTACACCTTTCGAATGCTACCTGTTCCATTCCTTACATCTCACCTCAACAAACTACAAGCGACTTTAAATTCCTTCATATGGAATGGCAAACATTCACGGCTCAACAAGGCCACTCTTTGTCGACCAACATCCTCTGGCGGCATGGGAGCCCCTAACATCATAGCATACTACAAGGCTATAATTCTTGAGCAAACCAAAAGCTGGTGGGTCCCAGACACCACACTCCCGTGGCTACAAATTGAGCAATCCGTTCTATCAACTTTCCCAAGTTGGTTCTCGGTGCACTTATGATATCTAAGCACAAGCAAGCTACGTATCTAGCCACAATTAACGCAACCCTTAGAACATGACAAGCAGAGCTACAGCATTCCAGTTGCATCCCACTATACTATATAACTTACCCCTTCAAACATTACACAACATCCTACAAGACATCCCCTTACAGAATTGGATTAAAGCTGGGATCTCTACACTCGGAGACCTCTACAACAACTCTGTGCTTCTTTCCTTTCAACAAATCCAACACCGATACCGTATCCCCCACAAAGACTTCTTTAAATTCCTTAGAATTCGCTCAGCACTATTGAAACTATGCTGCTCGAACGACCCAACACTGCAACAAACACTAAAGTTTTATAATGGAACCCATCCTCTCTCCAAAGACATATCTTACTTCTACCGGTTACTCACCAACTCGGACCCAGACTCTAAGACTCCCACTATGCTGAAATGGGAACAACAATTTAAATGTGCGTTTTCCTCAAAACAATGGAGCAAAGCCCTAAGATTACCATCTAAACTTTCCAGATGTTGCACCCACTGGGAAGGTACCCAAAAAATATTCCATGACTGGTAACTCACGCCACACAAACTGGCTAAGATATACCCCTGAACATCCAACATGTGTTGGAGAGTTTGCGCCCAGCCTGCATCAACATTTCATATATGGTGGTCCTGCCCCAAACTAAAACCTCTTTGGGATATCATCTCGACACTTTTGTCTTCTATACTACCCACACCAATATCGCTCTCTCCACAAATACTACTGTTAGGTCCCGACATTGACTCCTGGCCAATACCCACACAGACTATTCTGTCTCACACTCTCTTTGCTACCAGATCACTTTTAGCCAAAAGTTGGAAAAAGCCTGACCTTCCATCTCTTCCGGAACTTATCTCTGCCATCAACAATCAATGTGAGATGGAACTCATGTACGCCAAGGCTCACCTACAAGTCCCTAAATTCCAGAGGCAGTGGAATCTCTGGCTCACCCACTCCATATGTACTTTAGCAATTTAAAAATATCAAAATAATATCCGGAGCAACCGTGATGAACTTGTTAAATGAAAACTTTTGGCTTTGTTGATCACGTCGGAACGAGCACGACACATTTACTGGGCAAGATACCGTAACCTCTCCCTTCCTTTATTATTAGTTCTCTCACTATTTCATTTATTGTTGATCTCAATTCCTATTGTTACTCATTATCCTAAGCCATCTAATGAGTACTGCAATCTCTGTGTGGGTCGATTGCGCCGCCCCTCACTACTTGACACAGCATGTTCCCTTCGGGGTGTCAATGGGGGGCAGGAGTAGTTGAGACCACGATGGACTGCAGGCCTCTAGCACATATGTTTATGGTTTGTTGAATGCTATATAATTTTGCTATAGGTATGGCTCTTGAAAATCACACATGTACAACCTTTATTATACCTCAAGGTACTATTTTTTTTTCTTCTTTTTTTGGTTGTTTTTCTATTTGTATATCCCTGAAAAAATCAATAAAAGAATATTGAAAAAAAAATAAAATAAACAAGTGTTATTTTTTTTCTCACAGCACCCTCTACTGGTGCCACATTCTATTGCCCATGTTCCTCTGTCATTTCAAAAGTGGTTATTACTTGTATGGGTGCTTACTAAAGATCCATAACATAACATAACATAAAATCTTTTTTCTTATAGTAGTTCAGGAACATCTTCCTATAGTCTACTAAAGTTTGAAATTGAACGTTTGTGCTGTACATTCAGAGGTGGTATTCTGCCTTGGTTGTAACGAGTGGTTATTTGCGTTACTGTTGCCTTTCTATCATCTCGAACCACTCTGCCCATTCCCCTCTGACTTCTGACATCAACAAGGCATTTTCATCCACACAATGCAGCTCACTGGATATTTTCACTTCTTCTGACCATTCTCTGTAAACCATAGAGATGATTGTGCGTAAAAATCCAAGTAGATCAGCATTTTTTGAAATACTCAGACCAGTTCTTCCTTCTTCATCAGAGCCAAACAACAGCAAATAGATTTGGTATTTGGCTCTGATGAAGAAGGAAATACCTTTGAAATGCATCAGCCAACTGGGACCCTGGTGAGGTCTTCCTCAAGCTAGAGGCTTCGGCAAAGCTGGGACATTGCAGCCACATGTAGTGGCTGCATGAGCGCTCTCTCTATTTATGTTTGTGAGTGGCTATATTTTATATTTTATCTCTAATAAAATTGTCATTGGATAAAGCACTAGGCCAGTGCGCCCTCTGTTTTTATTTATTTTCCACAGGGTTCTAACAAACATTTTAAACTTTTTTTGAAACTTTGTTTTGAACTAAATAATTAACCCTTAAAGTGGAGCAGCGCTTTCACTGTATGGGCTAATTGCTTGTTTTATCCAGAGGAGAGGTGTACCTACCTGATCTTTCACTTCTCTGGCAAAACTGCCCTCTCCCTTGCTCTGGTGGTGAACTGTCCTTTGGCATCATCGTATCCTATGAAGCTGTGGGGACTTGTCTAGTTGTGGGGAAGAGCGGAGGATCAGGTTAGTAAATCTTTGTTGTTCCCCTAGATAAAAACAAGCAGTTAAACCTTGCAGTGCAGTCAAAGCCTTACAGCAAGAAATAATATTTTAGTTGCCCAGAGTTGGGCTTTAACCACTTGACAATCAGCAACGTACCAGTACTCAGTTGGACTTCAAGTGGTTATAACAGCTGCAGGCATTATCCCAGTATTGTTTTTCAGAGCCAACGGTTAGTTCTCTTAACCACTTCAAAACCGAGCCTGTTTTTTGGGTTCGGTGTTTACCAGTTAAAAACAGTTTTTCTTTGCTATAAAATTACTTAGAACCCCCAAACATTATATATTTTTTTTCCTAACACCCTAGAGAATAAAATGGCAGTCATTGAAAAAATTTATGTCACACCGTATTTGCGCAGCGGTCTTACAAGCGTGCTTTTTTTTTAATAAATTCAGTTTTTTTAGTTAAAAAATAAGAAAACAGTAAAGTTAGGCCATTTTTTTCCATATTGTGAAAGATAATGTTACGTCGAGTAAAATGATACCCAACATGTCATGCTTCAAAATTGCGTCCGCTCACGGAACGGCGATAAACTTTGCAAATTAAAAATCTCCATTGGCGACATTTAAAAAATTCTACAGGTTAGCAGTTTTGCGTTACAGAGGAGGTCTAGAGCTATAATTGTTGCTCTCGTTCTAACGATCGCGGCGATACCTCACATGTGTGGTTTGAACACCATTTTTATATGTGGGCGGGACTTACATATGCGTTCGCTTCTGCGCGCGAGCTCGGCGGGACGGAGCACTTTAATTTTTTTTTTTTTTTTTAATTATTTATTTTGCTTTTTACTTTTTATTTTTACACTGTTCTTTTTTTAAAAAAAATTATCACTTTTATTCCTATTACAAGAAATGTAAACATTCCTTGTAATAGAAAAAAGCATGACAGGTCCTAAATATGAGATCCGGGGTCAAAAAGTCCTCAGATCTCATATTTACACTAAAATCCAAAAAAAAAAAAAAAATCTGAAAAAAGTGACAGAAGAAAAAAAAAAACGGGCTCTTTAAGACCGTTGGCCAGACGTCATTTCTGACGTCATTTCCGCCGGCTGTGTTATGGAGCCGAGTGAGCGGCTTCAGGCGCTCAGTCAGCTCACAGACACTGGGGGGACGGATCGGATCATCTCCGCCGCTGCCGGCGGGTCCGGTAAGCGGCGGAGATGACCGGAAAGCGGCGGGAGGGGGGGCACCTCTCCCGCCGCTGATAAAAGTGATCTTGCAGTGAATCCGCCGCTAAGACCACTTTTATCTTGCAGGGAATCGCCTGCTGAAAAAACGGTGAAATCACCACTCAAACCCAAGGACGTCATATGACGTCCGGCGGTACGGAAGTGGTTAAAAAAGCTATCCTAGTGGGTGACTAGCCACTGGATTGCTTTTACAAGCAGCAGGAGGGGATGTCCCCCCGCTTACACCCCTTTCTGCGGTTTTCTGGAGCTCTCCTGTCCCATTGGTCGAGTCCCCATCGACCAGCCGGATCGTGGTTTTCAGCTCACGGGCAGTAATTTTAGCACCGGACCTCCTGTGTAAATCTAAAGTGTTAACCTGTAAAGGCTTTTAAAGCGTTGACCAAGGATAGTAAAACTCTCATCGTTTGTCGCCTATGCACGGGCATGCACGTTTAGCATGGGTTCACTCTGTAGTGATGCAGGAACCAGTGCGATTCCAGCGCCAGTTTCTGCATCACTTCTCTCCTGCAGGCAGTTCACACTGCCCTCTGTGAACCGCTGTGGCTATCAATACAATGTTAATGACACACCCAGATTGGTTCACAGATTGCAGTGTGAGAACACCCATGCCGTCTGATTCCAGTGCCGGAAAAAAAAGTCCCTGCACCTTTTTTGTGTGAATCCAATGAGAGTTCTACAAAGTGTATGGCTGAACTCGCATTGCACAGACATGGCATGTGAATCACATGCCATGTCTGTGTTCACTACAGTGTGAACCCAGGCTAAAAGTGTGATATGTTTGGTATCTATTTACTAGCATCATCTTTTAAATATCATCAAACAATTGGGTATTTGACTTTATTGAGTTACGTCTATTGCAGGCAAGAATCAGGAGAGTTTATAGAAGTGCAGGCAAACAAAAAAAATTTCTAATAAAGGAGTAAAGTGACTTGCTCCAACCCTTGGTGTGTTTAAAGTGAATCTTTGCTCTCTCAATCAACACTAAATATTTTATTCCTTATGCTGCTATCATTAGTAAAGGAAATTATTAGGAAATTAGGAAATGATTATGTGGGGCGGTTGAATGGTACACTAAGGTAGCCTTTATCAGCTTTTTACCTTGGAGGAACACCTAAAAAAAGTTTTCCGACCTCAGGGAACCCGTACTAAGAATATTTCCAGCTCATGGTACATTTGTATGATCAGCAGGTTGTAGAGAGGTATAAATAAAAGAATAAAGAATGGGAAAATAAACTCTAAAGCAACATTATGCTGCTAGCATTATTAAATAGATAGAAAAGTACATTATATTTACTTGTTTTAAGCAGTTTTTTATACTTCTTCAGTTAATTCCGGATTACTGGCCTAGGCAAATGAAGTCATACATTCCAGAAGTCTTTAGGAGGGGAGCTAAGCATACCCACCTGTCTGCATGCCTGAACTAAGGGAAGGTGGATTACCTTAGGTAAGGCACTAGGTGTGTGCACCTCCCTTTGTTTTGTTTTTATAGTTTTTACCAGATTACCCCATCCAAGGAGGGCTGCATCCACCTAGCTTTGGAACACTGATATCCTGGTTGCCGTTTTAATTACGAAAAGTCCTTTTTAGTGCTGTAAGTGACTTTTTTTTGTATTTTTTTATAAGATTGTGTATATAGGATTGTATGATTTTTTTTTTTAAGGATATTTTTTTTTCCTTTTATTGGTTGAATTCAATTGACTTTTTCCAACCAAACTAACTATGTAACGATGTGTTTTTCAAAGTGATTTCTTGACAAAATAAAGCATGGAGATATAGATATGGATGGAGATATGGATGGATGGGTGAGTTTGTTTGGAATAATAAAAATGAACTAAATAGCGTTTTTGGCTAGGGCAGAGCCAACTTCTGGGATGTAAGCAGTGTCTCTTCGGAGCTCCAGGCCGCAGCACCATCCTCCAGTATCCTGTAGCAGCCGCAACCCCCTTAATCCTGCACCATCCACCCTGAGCCGTTGTCCAAATGAGCAGGGCTCATGGCCATGGTGAAATATGGGCCGGTCCATGCAGATATTAATAACATCTCATCCTGCATTACAGAACGATCTGATTGTGGACTAGGTAGAGATTACTACTACTGCTTTGAGGGACAGATTGCAGATCTCATCCTGCATTACAGAACGATCTGATTGTGGACTAGGTAGAGTCTACTGCTTTGAGGGACAGATTGCAGATCTCATCCTGCATTACAGAACGATCTGATTCTGGACTAGGTAGAGTCTACTGGTTTGAGGGACAGATTATTGTTCTAAAATCATCTCCTAGTTCTATAAGGTCAGGTTCCTGCTGTTGCTGTAAGGGACAGATTATTGTTCTAAAATCATCGCCTACTCCTATAGGGTCAGGTTCCTGCTGTTGCTGTAAGGGACAGAATATTGTTCTAAAATCATCGCCTACTCCTATAGGATCAGGTTCCTGCTATTGCTGTAAGGGACAGATTATTGTTGTAAAATCATCGCCTACTCCTATAGGGTCAGGTTCCTGCTGTTGCTGTAAGGGACAAATTATTGTTCTAAAATCATCGCCTACTCCTATTGGGTCAGGTTCCTGCTGTTGCTGTATAGGACAGATAATTGTTCTAAAATCATCACCTACACTGCCACGGTTATGGCCTAGTCAACCTCTAGGCTCCTACTCCACATCCACCCCCCCTTCCCATTTTTATTTTTTTTATTTGATTTTAAGTTATTTTCCCTATCCCCATTTTTTTTGTAGGGCCCCCATTTTACTTTCTTTTGCAGCCCTCTAGCACTTGCCAGGACTTTTTTACAGCCATTTTTGTGCCAAAAAGTTCAGGTCCCCATTGACTTCAATGGGGTTCGGGGTCCGGGGTAAAGTTCGGGTCAAGTTCCGTACCGAACCTGAACTTTTTCGCGAAGTTCGGCCGGACCCGCCGAACCCGAACATCCAGATGTCCGCTCAACTCTAATCATCTGCCCCTACTCAAGATAGCCAAGGTCAGAAATGCTAGAGGTAGGGGTCCATATAGTAAACTTTGAACTGTGATTGACCTTAAGCTCCTTGAGGGTAGGGACTGATATGAATGTACAATATACAGTATGTAAAGCACTGCATAAATTGACAGCGCTATATAAGTACCTGAAATAAAATAAAATATTCACTTTAAGGTCAATCACAGAGGACAGGGGGGGCACACTGTACACCTACAGGAAAAGAGACTTAATCTCCAAATACGGAAAGGTTTCTTCACAGTAAGAGCTGTGAAAATGTGAAATAGACTCCCTGGTTCTATCCAGCTCAGTAGATTGATTTAAAAAAGGCCTGGATAATTTCCTTAAAGTGATTGTAAACCCCATTCTTGAAATTTGAACATATCTTTAGTGTTTACTGTATCTCTCTCCACAGCTCTAAGTGTAGTTTCTCTCTAGTGCTTAGTTCCTCTGTTATCAGCATAGTCATTTCTGACAAGTTTTCTGACACATGAGATAACAGCAGCTGAAAATTTATGTTGGGGAGGGAGCTTAGAGGGAGATTAGCAGGGACCTTATGTATTCAGAAAACAACTATGCATGTTCATTCGTTCCCCTGCCTATGTGAAGGGGGGTGTGTGCCTTTCCTCCAATCAGCTCTCACACAGACCAGACTCCCCACCCAGTGCTGAAAGAGAAAGAAAGATCTCTAACACGATCTGCACTTTCCAAAGAGTGTAGAAAGGGGAAGACTGCAGATATAAAAGTAAAACTTATGTAGTAGAATTTGTTTCATCTCTGTGTATCATCTGAGGCTGTTCATTTCACTGGGTATATGTGAGGGTTTACAACCACTTTAATGTAAATAATATATCTCTAAATATTAACATTTATAGGTAAAAAAATATATCCAGGGAATATCTGATTGCCTCTTGGGGGAATCAGAAAGGAATTTTTTCCCCTGCTTGAGCAAATTGGATCATGCTTTTCTGGGGTTGCTTACCTTCCTCGCTATCAACTGTTGGCATAGGATTGAGTATAAATACAAAACAAAGGGAGGCGCGCACACCTAGTGTCTTACCTTAGGTAAGGCACTAGGTGTGTGCGCCTCCCTTTGTTTTGTTTTTATAGTTTTTACCAGATTACCCCATCCAAGGAGGGCTGCATCCACCTAGCTTTGGAACACTGATATCCTGGTTGCCGTTTTAATTACGAAAAGTCCTTTTTAGCGCTGTAAGTGACTGTTTTTTTGTATTTTTTTATAGGATTGTATGATTTTTTTTTAAGGATATTTTTTTTTCCTTTTATTGGTTGAATTCAATGGACTTTTTCCAATCAAATTAACTATGTAACAATGTGTTTTTCAAAGTGATTTCTTGACAAAATAAAGCATGGAGATATAGATATGGATGGAGATATGGATGGATGGGTGAGTTTGTTTGGAATAATAAAAATGAACTAAGTAGTGTTTTTGGCTAGGGCAGAGCCAACTTCCGGGATGTAAGCAGTGTCTCTTCAGAGCTCCAGGCCGCAGCACCGTCCTCCAGTATCCTGTAGCAGCAGCAACCCCCTTAATCTTGCACCATCCACCCTGAGCCGTTGTTCAAACAAGCAGGGCTCATGGCCATGGCGAAATATGGGCCGCCTCCACCTCAACTGGCCACAGAACGGCTCTCCAAGTTTGCTCATGGAGGAATCCAAGATGGTGTCCGCCCCATGAGGGAGATGTCGGTGCAACACTCAACGGCGGATCCGCCATGGACGTAGGGGGAGGCAGACTGGGCAACGGACACAGACCCGATGGGGACTCCGAACCCTTTCCTGCTACATCTGCGGGCCAGGGATTGCCAGTGGCACAGGTTGGGGAGCTTTCTCTGTCTCAAATACTGGGCACTATTAAATCGTGTCATGCATCCCTTTCCTCACAAATTGAGACCCTCCGGGTGGACTTTGCCATACTGAAAGATGATGTGCACAAGGTCAAACACAGGGTGTCCAATGCGGAGCAGAGAATAAGCACAATAGAGGATTATCTCGCCCCCCTCATGGTCACTGTCAGAGAGGTGGAGGCGGGCTACAGGTCCCAGGCAGCTAAGCTCGGGGACATGGAAGGCCAACTCCGAAGGAACAACCTAAGGTTCCTGGGGTTGCCGGAGGGTTCGGAGGGGAAAAATCCTGAGGAATTCTTGACCACATGGCTCAAACAATCCTTTGGGGACGACTCCTTCTCCTATCTATTTGCCATTGAAAGAGCCCACAGGATCCCTTTGAGGACTCCCCCCGCCGGGTCGGTTCCTAAGGCCTATGATTGTACCCTTTCTTTATTTCAAGGACAAGGAAACTATCCTTAGACGTGCCTGGAACATACCTAATCTGATTTACAATAATAACCAGATTACTATCTTCCCTGATTTTTTTGCTGTCACACAAAAACAGCGCGCAGCATTCCAGAGCTATGTCTGCGGGAGCGCAGTTTACCCTATAGCATGCTTTACCATGCAAAACTCTGAGTGGTACACCAGGGAAAAACACAATTCTTTACCTCCACAATGGAGGCCAACCTCTGGCTGGAGTCCCTGGACAGTGCTTGAGGCCACTTTTTTACTGTGGTCTTTGTCCCCATGTTGTTGCCCGCCATTTCTATGGTCATGGCGTTGTTCCTTTTCTAACCGTATGGAGAGGCTTTTTGCTCTTTGCTAAACTTTATTTGTAGCAGTTGCTCAAAATAGTTTCACCAAACTGTGCCTGAAAAACGGTATGATTCTAGCTACACCCTTTTCTTTGACTCCGGCTGGATAAAGAAGAAATCCCCCTCTAGAGTGTAGAGGTTTTGTTTCTGTTCAAGGGAAAAAGTCTATAGAATGTTTGGGACTGTAGACAGGGTGGGGGTGTTGGGAATGGGACTTTCAAATGGTTTACTCGGGTTGGGGTGGGGGAAGGTTGGAATTGGATCCCTAGTTTTGGATCTATGGAAATTGATTGGAATTTTTATCTCATACTGTCATGTCATGCACTATTATTAATGCAACACAATGTCTACTGTTTGATGCAGTTGGTGTATAACTACCGCACCGCTGTCTGTACAGCTTATACTATAAAGTTTCACTATGCATCTCATACCTATGTGTCGTGGTCGCCCCCTGGTGGTCAATGCGAAATTAGGTCCCTCCACTAACCATAGCTACTCACATACAAAAGATTAATATATTGCCATGGAATGTGAGGGGCCTCAATTCTAGAATTAAGAGAGCCCTAGTGTTTAATTATATGCAGAAGCTCAAACCACAGATAATGTTTCTGCAGGAAACACACCTGTTAGGCTCCATAATAATGACGCTTAAACGAGTGCACATTAGCCATGCCTACCACTCAGTGTATTCTTAATATGGCAGAGGAGTTTCGGTGCTAGTAGCCAAATCTCTTATGTGTACACCCAAGACTATTTCCACCGACCCACTTGGTAGATATGTAATACTGGTCCTCCTCTTGAATAATCAACCGTATACCTTTGTATCGGTGTATGTTCCACCCCCGTTCCCATTGGCCACTTGGTAGGTCATAATGTCTGGAGTTTTTTGGGTGGCAGAGGGACCCGTCATTCTAGCCGGGGATTGTAATACTGTTTTGTCTCCGGACAAAGATAGACTACATGCCAAAAATGTTTGCAGCTCCCCTCTAGCGACCTATATGAACCAATATGAATTGGTAGAAACTTGGAGATGGAAACACCACCGATTCTCGTGCATATTCCTGCTACTCGGCCACCTACAACACCCTGTTGAGGCTTGACATGTACTTTGTGACCAAGGACACTCTCCTGAGAGTGGCGGAGGTCCAGTATCTTGCGAGGGCGATATTGGATCACTCTCCACTGATGCTAACTCTCGATATTGGGTATCTTCGGGGCTATAATCTGTGGAGACTGAGTCCGCTGTGGCTAAAGGAGGAACATTTTGAGAGGGCAGCTGCAACGGCCATAGGTGATTTCTGGCAGAATAACCAAGATCAAAGTCCCAGTAGGCAGTAAATGGGATACTTTTAAAGCAACCCTCAGAAGCTCTACTTCTGACATTATTAAGCAACTTAGGAAAGACAGAGAATGGAGAATTAAGGATTGTGAAAGGGCTGCCACTGATGCAGAGGTGGAATACATTAGGAACCCCTCTTCCTCTAATCTCAAACTGTGGAGAGACTATAGGTTGGAACTGTAGTATGAAGAAAAAATTGGACTTTATCCGCACGTACGCAGGTAATATAAAAATTAGAATTTTATTAGTCCATTTAAAATGAGATCACCATAGACAGAGGTGCTCACTGCAATAACATATAAAACATTATATAGAAGACTACCAAGCAGTACATGTGGTCCCCATAGGGGATGGGAAGAACCTTATTGCCATACACAATACACAAGATTGATTGGTAACGATAGACAACAGTTCACACAATGGGGGGTCCACTTGACTGTCTCGGTGGAGATGGGGTGCTCTACATGTTTCACGACTCTCAGGACGCTTCCTCAGGAGCCTTACACTTCTAATAAGAAACAAATATAAATGAGTACATATGAGACTATGCCAGACAACTGGATCTGGTGTTAGTCGAAAAACCCAAAAGAAATTACTATATCAAACACAGAGGATATTTGAATTTGGTAACACAAATAGTAAACTACTTGCCTACCTGGCCCATTCCCAGTATGCCCCTACCTCTATCCCACATATCTATGATGAACACCAGGTGCTATGCAAGTCCCTAGAAGACATAGCCAAATCCTTTCTTAGCTTATATTCTGACCTATATTAGTCATCGGTACAGTATAGTGCAGAGGTCATAAAAGACTACCTAGATCAAATCCCTCTTACTCCCCTCTCCCAAGAGGCTGCAGTGGAATTAGATTACCCATCACATCTCTAGAGATAGAGGCAGCTATCCATGCACTCGGCCCCAATAAAACCCCGGAACTGGATGGATACCCAGCGGAGTGGTACTCCACATATCTAGAATTTTTTGCCTTTAAATTGTTAGAAGTGCTTAATGATGCCTTTGACCAGGGGAGATTACCTGATTCTCTTAGGGAAGCCCTGATAGTTCTGTTCCCCAAGCCTCACAAGGACCATAACTTCTGCGAATTGTATCGTCCCATTTCTTGGATCAATGCGGATGCTAAAGTACTAGCCAAGCTTCTAGCCAAAAGGCTCAATAAGGTAATAGCATCCATCATTAACCCAGACCAAACCGGCTTCATCCTTATGAGATCTACTGCTATAAATCTACGTAGATTATTCACCATTCTTCAATCCGAGGGCCCTGATCCTGACAAGCGTATTGTGGTATCTTTAGACACGCACAAGGCTTTTGATTCGTTGGACTGGAAATATCTCATAGTGGTCCTTGGGCGGACGGTATTCGGCTCTAGATTTATAACCTGGATCCAAATATTGTATGCGGCCCCTATGGCTTGCATAAAGGTTAATAATATTATCACTGAGGCCTTTGAAATACAGAGAGCAATGAGACAGGGGTGTTCCCTATCACCCCTGTTGTTCGCAATTGCCATGGAACCACTTGCTGCTAAGGTCAGAGCGGATCACACAACAAAGGGATGTAAAATTAAAGATCTAGAGGAAAAAACCTCACTGTATGTGGATGACATGCTGCTGTATCTGGCGGACGATAAAGAATCACTGCATCAGGCCATGAAAGTGCTTGCTGGCTTTGGGGCTTACTCCGGTTTCAAGGTTAACTGGAGTAAATCCAATATCTTTCTGTTTTGCCCCATGTTTACCCCCATGGTCCCGGCTGATATCCCTTTGAAGGTGGTAGATAGATTTAAATATCTTGGAGTAGAGGTCCAATTGCCATTAAGCACAAATGTTCATAACAATTTAACACCATTAGTACACCGTTTAAAACTCAATCTGCAGACGTGGTCATCTCTTCCCCTTAATCTACTGGGCAGAATAAATATATTCAAGATGATTTACCTCCCCAGATTTCTGTACCTATTGTGGCATGCCCCGGTATACATCCCTAGAAGGTTCTTTGCGGATATTAATAAGATACTCCTACCTTTTCTCTGGGGGTCCAAGCCAGCTAGGTTCTCGCTGGAGTCGCTACACCTCCCAGTGGCAGGAGGTGGCTTGGCCTTACCAAATCTGCAGTGTCATTATCTGGCGGCCCAATTAACACAAATACACTGGTGGTTCTTCCCGGATCTGACAATAGCATCTGTGGCCACCCAGGCAGCCCTAATACACTCCTATGAAGCATCAATCAATACTTTATATAGAAATGGCCCTTACCCGGATAGGGGTGCAGAGATTCTCAAATTATCCTATAAAGTTTTCCATATATATAACAAAAAAATAAGGGGCTCTCCGCTACATCTATCTCCTAATGGCCCACTATGGCATAACCCAGGATTGGAGGAGGTGTTCAAGATCCTAGATGGGTCCACATGGGCGAGATATGACACTAAATACCTTCACCAGCTCTTCTTGGAGGGGAACTTTAAAACCTTTAGGGACCTCCAGTTGGAGTATGGCATTCCTAATACATGTTTTTATGCCTACCTCTAACTGAGGCATGCAATTGCAGCCTAGTGTGGATTGACGGGGTCTCCCTTGCACCATCCATATTAGAAAAATCACTCTTTGAGGATGCTCATAATAAACTTATTTCCAGATACTACTCTCTCCTTCTATCCCCCTCCTCGAAGGGGATAGAGAGGACAGCTAGACGCTGGGCTGGAGACATACCGACGCTTACGGATGACTCCTGGTCAGAAGTAGTGGGGGAACAATTACCTGCAGTGATTTCTACCCGAGATAAATTAATTCAATTTAACCATTTACATAGGGTATATTACACACCTGCATGAACGTACAAAATGGGGAGATTGACCTCACCAGCATGTCAGAGATGTGGGGACACAGCGGGGGACTATTTTCACATGATATGGACTTGCCCGCAAATTGCGCATTTCTGGAAAAATATATTAAGCTTCCTGGAAGACAAACTTGCTCTACCAAATATATACTCCCCAGCCAGATGCCTCCTGGGAGACTTTGGGGAGGAGGATATATCGTGTGCTAATAAGGCACTCTCGCTCATACTGTTTTTCTATGCAAAAAAAAACATGGCCCCTAAATTGAATAATTCGGTCCCCCCATCTCTACAATACTGGGTTGAGTTGGTGAATAAAGCACTGCCATTGTTTAAACTAACCTATGTGGCCAGGGGATGTCCAAAAAAATTTAATAAACTGTGGTCTGGTTGGGAGGGAGCGGTTGCAGGAGATGTGGAGGTTTAAACCCTGCTAGTGTGTATGTAGCAGGGAGTAATCTGCCAAAGTAAACACTGGTATCGGCGCTGCATATATCGTGTATGCATCGGTCTCTCTGAACAGTGGGGTTGTATGACTTGAGATTTTTTCTTTTGTTATTTGATTTTTTTTTTTCCCCATAGCTAGCCTCAATGGGCACTTGAGAAAGTGTTGACTGTTTCATTACCTGATAGATGTATTATTAACATACTGACCTTTGTAACGATGTGATTATGTATAAGTATGCATTGACAAAACGGCATGACTAATGCTTGATTTTATTGTACATTGTGCAAATATTTCAATAAAATTTACACTTTAAAAAAAAATAGCGTTTTTGGCTGATGGTGCTCAGATGCAGTATAGTTCCACTTTCATATGTTTAGACCAGTGACATGGAAAGAAATCTATTGTATCTTTAGCAGTTAATCACAAACATCCAGCAACCAGGTAGCCTTTACAAACAATGTAATTTAAATAAAATCACAATCCCTATGCATAAAATGCAGTTATTAGGAACTTGATCTCAGCTGCAGGGTTGTAACCTTCAGGCCAGACAATGCTGCAGCTTATAGACAACATAACAAACATGCATGCACAGCGCTTGATAATGTAATTTGAATGGTAATATGGATACTGTGTGTATTTCTCCTTTAAAGGATATTTTTTCTAACACATGAAAAGTTATACAGAGAAAGCTGACCAACAGAGGGCAGTCATTATCCTGCAGCACTTAAACTTTTAAGACAGACATTATCTGACAGTTTTTTGTCTTTTTTTGAGTAGTACATTGTCGTGGATTTTTTATTGACCGTCTGATAATCCTAAAAATATCCTCCTGTAATTATTAGTCTTTTCAGAGTAGCTTTTGTTCAGTCTGTTTTTAAGTTGTTTTTTTTTTTTCATTTTGAATTACTGTCAGTGCGTCGTATCCTTTCATAACCTCAAAGAGCTCCTCCGGTGTTACAAATTGAGTTGTATCTGGTCTTGCTATATCAGGCATGTTATTATTAAGCAATTTTTGTCTTACTTGAACAGAGCGCAGAGCACTGACAGAACTAGATTGCTGTAAGAGGAATACCGAAAATCTTTCCTACCACCTTTCCATTACATAGCAGGGATTCTGCAATCAGCCTAGCTGAGCAGCATCACCTGATGTGCACATCCTAAGGCTCAGTGTTAATAGCAGAATGTCATTTACACCGAACAATTACAGGATCACTCTTACAGAAGTCAAAGGAGAACGCTGAATGTAGACCACAGGGCTATATTACAGGGATTATACGTGAGGAATGCCATTGCTAGTTCTTATATTCACCAATAGAAAAGAAAAAAAAAACTTACTTTATTTTGATACTTTAAAGTTACAGCTGTTCTAAACTTTGCCTTTTATTTTTAGTGTTTTATAAAGAAACAAAATGGGGTTGATTTACTAAAGGCAAATAGGCTGTTCACTTTGCAAGGAAAGCTGAACTTTGCACGAGAATCTTCCTAGAGCTTAGTTAATGTCACTCCGCAAAGAATACCCACTCATGAGCAAGGAGAATAAAAAAAAATAAAAATTTCAGTACCATTAGCGGTAACCCCGAGCCACACTCGGGCTTGCATCGCTGGATCCAATGCAGTGTTACTCACCTTGTCCCCTGGATCCAGCGATGCCCCCCCGCTGTGTCTGCGGGCTGTGTCCTCCATCCGATGCCTCTGTGTGCCGGGCTCCATTCCCTGAAAGCGGCGGCAAATTCAAAAAGTGAAACACACAGTAAACATACAGTACGCTGTAATCTGTAAGGTTACATTACTATATGAAATCATTTCACATCCCATTTGTTCCTAGTGGTTTGCTCAGTGCCCTGCATGCACTTTTATATTATATATGCCATTCTTTCTGCCTGGAAACTTGATAACGTCCATGGCACCCAAAAAGTGTCCCTTTACGTCAAAAGTGGTTCTTAATCAGCTAGAAAACACCGATAGTAAATAAGAATCATTTGCAGAATTGAGTGATACTGATTTTTGGGGGAATTTATCATCAGGCACTGAAAGTGACGACAGCGACAATTCTGCAACTGAGCAAGTTTCAGTGTTTTTGATTTAATTACATTATTGAATACATTTTATTACTATTATGTTATTATTTTTGATAATTCATTTTAGTCATTTATTATATTATAATTTATGATTTCATGTTTCAGACTTTATCATACACGGGATGTCTACTAGACTCTTGTTTGGACAGATTTAAGTGAGTTATTCCTAAGAATTACAGGCCTACAATATAAAATGCCAAATTTCCATGAAAAATAATGGTACCGCTTTCAGCACCAAAAATCTGAAATAATCATACCACCAGGGAGGTTAATGATGAAAACTAACAGAGCTTCACCTCATTCACTAGGCTCTGGGACTAATTTTTTTGCAAAGTGCATCTTCTCTTGCAAAGCGAAACAGCCCATTTGCCTTTAGTAAATCAACACAATTAGTTTATTGTATATTATATATACAAATATACAAAATAAATATATTTTTGCTTTCCCTCTTTTCAAGAAATGTATCAGTGCTCTAAACATAAATGCATTTTAAAGCGGAGTTCCGCCCACGTTTTTCACTCCTCACTATGCTGCATTAATGGGCATTCTTAAAATGAACTGACATTTTTTTTTTCTTTTTTGTTCACTTACTTGATTTATGCCTATATCTAAATTCACTTCCTCCTTTAGGGGCCACAGCGCCGTACATAATTTCCAGCTTTGCATTGGCTCCTGGGAGGTCTTGGTCAGCTTGACATGGCACTGCTCTGTAACATTTAACATTGGTGTCTATGGAAAATTTTGGTCAGCTTGACATGGCACTACTCTGTAACATTTAACATTGGGGTCTATGGAAAATCTTGGTCAGATTGACATGGCACTGCTCCAGTGCCATGTCGAGCTAACCAAGAGAGCGAGATCGGCAGGTGCATGCTGGGTAGCTAGCATGCATGGAATCCAGGAAGGAGGACACTGTGGCTTCAGATGCCCACATTGGAGATGGCCGTGCTGTGCAGGAACTTCACAAAGTAAGAAAATGATGCTGCACAAATAGAAATATGGGCATAGTTTACAGCATACCTTTGTTACATTGCAGGAGGCATGAGTATTATAGGGGTATTTTTATCTTAAAAGTCATATTTTGGCGGGAACTCTGCTTTAACCTACGATGAGCAGACATGCAGACCAGTGAAACAACTATGCTTGAATCCAACATTTCAGCTATCAAAAGCAACAGCAAATGATCCAATTTAATGACTAGCACACACAATGAGATTATTGGACGAATGATCGTTTGTTTGGTTTGTATTAAGCTAATATCACATCAAAAATATCACATGAAAAATCTCGTATGACAAAACAAAAATTCGTAAGTGATGTAATGTATTGTATTGTATTTTCAGACACCAGCTGTACTGATTAAGCTGATTAAATTGTACAAGAAATATTTTTGTGCTTGTCCCATCGGACAATATTGGATGAACCGTTGTGATCGGTTCTCAAAAGCTGGGTACTAACGATCAGATTATCATACAATCTCTTTGAAAGCAGTATTTTCGTACGATTTTCTAATCATATGTACGGGCCATTACACCAAAATGGATCATTCACTTGCAAAATCCCACTCTTTTGTAATTGTATACAATAATTTGTATTTCACAGGAGATCTGCAAACGGTATTGGCAAATGATTGCATTTTTGGTCAGAAAATACCTTAATTTTAAGCATAGTCAGTTCTAATAAACACCTTAATTACTTACATAATTAGCAGTTATTTTAAAAGATGTTACATTTATCAACTTGTCATTTTATGTTTAATGAGCCTTTGCCTACAAAAGTGACAGACGGATCTAAAATAACTGGATCCACCAAGCTCAGGGAAGATTTAAAAGATCAGGGGTGACTCTTCTCTTTCCTGTGTCCACAAGCTGTCATAAAGGTTTAAAAAGAAAATGCTATTCCTGTTTCTTATTGTAATTAAATATAACTTTATGTTGGATTTTGAGTATAAGTAAGGCTGGCCATACATGGCCATACATGGTGTGAATTTGCAAGATTTCCCTATCAACATAGATGTTGAAGAATGTTGATGTTGAGAATCCGCAATTATCTTCTCCCGGGGGGCGTCCTTGCTGAGAGAAGACAGTGATTATTGCTAGCTGCTATAGCCCCTAGCAATAATTGTAATAGAATCTGGCAGGCTGGTTGTACCCAAGTTGATCGATCGATCAACTTGGTACATTCAGCCTGTCCATTAGCAGTTCGAATCTGGGCCGGATTCTGTTGAACAGGACAAGATTCGACCCGTGTATGACCAGTGTGGGAGATTAGCTCGTGGGGATCACTTTTCAGGGGAAAAGATTCAGCATGGATGTCAGTTTCTTTAACCACTTAACAACCACCCTATAGTCAATTGACATCTACAGGGAGGTTGCTCAATTCTAGGAGGGCATACAGTGGCGTCCTCCCATGACCGCGCACCTGGGAATAACTGTGACTGGAGGACACGGCACTTCACAGATCATGGTAAATGGCTACTCCCAGTGACCCTTTACCATGTGATCGCTTCGTCAAATGAAGGAGCGATCACATGTAAACAAGCCAGCGGATGTCCGGCTTGTCTCTCCCCTCTACACACCAATCGATGCAGTGTGAGAGGAGAGGGGAGAGATGCGAAGCAGCAGCGCTGTGGGCAGAATCTGTAGTGCCCACAGCGCTGCTATGTGCCAGTCTGTGCCACTCATCCATCCATCCATACGAATCCATCCATGCACACCCACCCAGCCATGCTCAGTCAGCCATCCATCCATAATCCCCATCCATTCCGCCATCCATCCGTCATCCCCATCCGTGCTCAGCCATCCCATCCATGCTCAGTCATCCCATTCATGCTCAGTCATCCCATCCATGCTCAGTCATCCCATCCGTGCTCAGTCATCCGCATCCATGCTCGTTCATCCCCATTCGTGCTCGGCCATCCTCATCTGTTCTTGGTCATCTCTATCCATTCTAAGTCATCCTCATCCATGCTCAGCCATCTCATTCGTGCTCAGCCATCCCCATCCATGCTAAGTCATCCCCATCTATTCTAAGTCATCCCCATCCATGCTCAGCCATCCCCATCCATACTCCGCTATCCCCATCCATGCTCAGCCATCCCCATCCACGGCTCACTTATGCCTCATTCATGCTCATCCATGCCACATCAGTTCTCATCCGTGCCATATTCATGCCACTACAATGCCCATCAGTGCCACTGCAGTGCCCATCCGTGCCACTATGGTGCCCATCTGTGCCACTACAGTGCCTCACACTAGTGTAATAGGTAGTCAAGTTAGATTTTAAATTTATGCCCCTAGAACACCTGACAGCGCTCCCTGCATGTTGGGCCTCTGTATGTGGTCACGCTGTGTAAAAGTCTAACCCATGTAGTATCGCCATACCCAAGAGGAGTAGCGGAATATATTTTGGGGTGTAATTTTTGCTATGTACATGTTATGCGTCAGAAATATTATATAAATGGACAACTTTGTGTAGAAAAAAAGTATTTTCATTTTCTTTCCACATTTTCCAAAAATTTGTAGAAAAAAATGACATGTTCAAAAGACTCATTATGCCTCATAGATTATACGTTGGGGTGTTTACTTTCCAAAATGGAGTAATTTTTTGGGCGTTTCCATTGTCCTGGTGCTCCAGGACCTTCAAAAGTGCAAGGGGTTGTCAGGAAATTATATGTGTTATTTATGTCCCTGGAACGCCTGATGGTGCTACTTGCATGTTGGGTTTCTGTATGTGGCTAGGCTGTGTAAAAGTCTCACACCTGTGGTATTGCCATACTCAGGAGGAGTAGTAGAATGTATATTGGGGTGTAATTTGTGGTATGTGTGTGAGAAATACCCTGTTAATATGACAATTTTGTGAAAAAAAAATCTTAATTTTGCAAAGAATTGTGGGAAAAAAATATCAAATTCAAAAAACTCACCATGCCTCTTACTAAATACTTTGGAATGTCTACTTTTCGAAAAGGGGTCATTTGGGGGGGGGGGGGGGGATT
>BLSH010086092.1:830079-843820 GCA_018402905.1 Glandirana rugosa
TGGGAATGGGGTAAAAGGAAGGAAAACGTCTGGAGATCCTGAAAGGTCCTGAAAAAATGTCGTTAAAAGTCTTGAAAATCATTTTAATGGTCTTGGGGCTTGGACCTGAAAAAAACTTTTCAGGCCCAAGCCCAGGCCCAGGGCCTGTGGGTTTTCAAGCCATGCCTGGTCTTGAAATGTCAAGCCTAAGCGAGTTGAGATGAATCCTTCTTCTGTGAAAGTCTGATCTAATTTTTAGTTGATCAAATAACTGTATATAAAGTGTATTTGTATAATTTTTCAAATTTTTAATTTGATTGTTGGGTGAACACTGGTTGATATGAGGTTTTCTAACCACAAGTGGGTTGTTAGTTTAATTTTTAAACTTTTTAATATGTTTATGTGAAATATATGTCAATAAACTAGTTGATTTTTAATCTAGTCTGAAAGTGTCTTCTTCCTAAGTAGAGTTGAGCGAATCCGAACTGTAAAGTTCTGGTCCGTACCGAACTTTTGGGTGTCCGGGACCCGGACCCGAACCCGGACTTTTCAAAAAAAGTCCAGGTTCGGGGTTCTGGTAATTTTACTAAAAGTTCTGAAAATTGCTGTAAAAAAGTCCTGGAAAGTCCTAGAGGTCTGCAAAAGGAAGGAAAATGGGGTAAGGGTCGGACAAGTGCCCTACAAAGAAATGGGGACAGGGAAATAACTTAAAAGCATTTTTAAACAAAAATCACATACAAAAATCAATAATGGAGGTGGATGTGGACCATCTTCAAACTGTGTGGGAAAAGTATTAATTAGCAGGAGAAGCCATATCACTGTTCTAAAATCATCTTCAAACTGTGTGAAAAAAGTATAAATTAGCCGGGAGAACCCATATCACTGTTCTACAATCATCTGAAAACTGTGTGTGAAACTTAAACAATAGCCGGGAGAAGCCATATCCCTGTTCTAAAATCATCTGAAAACTGTGTGTGAAACTTAAACAATAGCCAGGAGAAGCCATATCCCTGTTCTAAAATCATCTGAAAACTGTGGGTGAAACTTAAACAATAGCCGGGAGAAGCCATATCCCTGTTTTTAGAACAGGGATATGGCTTCTACCTGCTATAGTTTAAGTTTCACGCATCCACCACATCCACCTCCATTTTTGATTTTTTTATGTGATTTTTGTTTAAAAATGCTTTTAAGTTATTTCCCTGTCCCCATTTCTTTGTAGGGCACTTGTCCGACCCTTACCCCCATTTTCCTTCCTTTTGCAGACCTCTAGGACTTTCCAGGACTTTTTTACAGCCATTTTAGTGCCTAAAAGTTTGGGTCCCCATTGATTTCAATGGGGTTCAGGGTTCGGGTCAAAGTTCGGGTTCTGTCCACACCCGAACCCGGACTTTGTCCCGAAGTTCGGCCGAACCAGCAGAACCCGAACTTCTAGAGGTTCCATCAACTCTATTCCTGAGATTTTTAGACACCAAGAAAAAGTCCCATGTGTTTCTTCTCTTTGGGAATATATATATGCATTATAGGGATATGGTGCATAGCATATGCATCACTATACTCAGTTTAAAAAAAGTAGGACTATATACAGATAAGACTGCCAGTATTTTACCATGTTGGCTGTGTTAAAAATAGGAAAGAGACAATAAGGTGAGAGTTTTTTTCTGAGAAAAGATGGAAAGCCTATGCACAGAAGAGGGAACAAAACATTATGACAGGGACAGGTTCAAAACCAACACAAAGAAACATATATATATATATATTTATATATGTTTTGAAAATTTAAAGCTGAATTCCAGGTATGGATATTTGTGTATAGTTACACCAGTCCAGCTTTTACCAATGTAAGCATGTATGTTTCATACCTGGCTGTTTCCCATGGAAGCTGGAAATTACTGTAGTAGGCACTAATACTACAGCAATTACCACCAGCTTCCAGCTCTCATGCCAGATGAGGCAAAGATTGGGATGTCGCTGCCCTTCCCCATCTCATCAAAACAGGGAATGCTTAACGTTTATTGAGAAAAGTGTAAAGTGTTCTCTGAATTGCACCTGTGCTGAGTAAGTGACCTTCTGTGTTCACTAAGCAACATGGCAGCCACTTAGCATGGGAAGATAGCAGTGTAGTGGTGGTGTCCACTGCAGTAATTTCCAGTTTTCATAATGATCTGCCAGGTACGGTATTGAGACAAGGTTGGCATTATGAGCGCATGTAACCAAATGGCTTTCCATGATATCTAAAGAAATAATTATAAAGTCCAATAAAAAGTTCAAAATGTCATGTGAGTTTGGTATATCCAAAGGGCAGCTCCGTGCCAACAGAGGAGAACACTTCTAGTGTAAACCGTTGATGGAAAAGTTTATTAAGACATAATTTAAAATGTTACTCACAAACCAGGAGTGAACAAGCACGTTGCAGTGTTAGCCACTGCTGGCTGTAACAGCTATCACATCAGCTATCCGGAGAGTGCAAGGTGGTAATAGTGCCAATCGCAATGCTAAAGGGCAGGCAAACACCAGTGGCTTCCAGCGCTTCCTGGATCCGTGTTAAATGTGAAGACTAGACGTCACTTCCGGTAGTGGCGTGATGACGAATGGCAATGCATTCTCGGAGACTCCGACCCTTCTTCAGGCCGAGATTTTGTCATGCTGAGTAAGGGAACATTTATGGGCAAACGTGCGGCTACATATAATGGGGGTACACACCCCCTGCACTTATGCCTCAGCTAAATAAACAATAAAACCTGATTCATAATGCTAGAAATGGGTAAAAAATGTTAAAATTGATATACGGGTATGTAATGTAAGAGGAGCTGCTGCAAATTATATGCTAATATATATTATATACATAGCTAGCAGTGCATTTAAGAGAGGGTTGTGGGGAAAATAAGATAGAAACATTATAAAGATGAACTGTTAAAGAGATACAATAATGAATTATTATAAAAATTATTTCTATACCAATTATTTTTATATCTAAAATATAGGGGTCAATACTTAGGATTATAGAATACTGTGATATGATGCATTTGTGTTGGTGATGATGATATTAACAGCGTGTGTGATCGGACAAAGGGGCTTTAAAAAATGGCTGGTCCAAAAGCCATCTTGCAATGGGGAAGGGGGGCCTTTTTGTTTATATTTTTATTATTATTATACTTCTTTAAAAAATATAGAGATAATGTCAGAGGATTACATACAAATTTGTGTCATCCCTGGCAAATCTACTAAGAATGAATACTAATATTTAAAAATGTATATTATATGGGGAGTAAATATGCTTTATATGAATCAAAAATAGGAATCAAAAATGAGAGATTTACAATCAAAAATATGACAAAAATACTACAAGAAAGGTTAAAAATTAAAAAAGAAGAAGGGGTACCCTCTGAGGGGGGCTATTTTCATGTGTCCATATATACTACCAGGGGAAAAAGTTTCCATTAGATGGCACTTGGGTTATGATTCCAGAAGTATAGTAAAGAGCAGCCATACATGATATAATGTATAATGGATGGGCACAACAGAGAAAAATTTTATATCAGAGCATCGGTTTCAATATCCTCATTTAGGCCCCCGGGGCCAACAAGTCTAAATGATAAATCCAAAATATTTCACGTTGGCAGAGGCGTTTAAAACATTCTGTTGGTGGCAGTGAGGCTGAGATGGCTTCTATGATCCGTACCTTGAGACCATCGGAAGACTGGTGATGATATTCAGCAAAGTGCCTAGGAACACTGAGTCTGTCATTACCGCCTTCTACAAATCTATGGCATTCACTGAATCTCTTTCTCAATGGTCTAATAGTCCTCCCTACATAATATAGGCCGCAAGGGCAGGAAAGACAATAGACCACATGATCAGTAGAACAGTTGTAGAATTATAAGATGGGGTAAGTTTTGTTTTTAATGGTGAACTCTTTCTGACCATTATTAACGTGCTTGCAGGTTAAACATAATGCCTTACGGCACTGGAACATGCCTACAAGGGGATGAGACATAGTCTGTTAGGCCCCAGGGGAGTGTTTTTTTTTTAGCTTGCTTGGGACAATCAAGCAGATTGAGATTAGTTGAACATTGTAGATTTCCCCATAATGTTCCCTTACTCATCCTGGCGAAAGAAGGAGCGGAAGCTCCAGGAACGCGTTGCCATTCGTCATCACGCCGCTACCGGAAGTGATGTCTTCACTTTGACACGGATTAAAGAAGTGCTGGGAGCCACCAGCGTTTGCTGGCCCTGAAGCATCACAATTGGCACTACTACCACCTTGCACTCTCTGGATAGCTGATGTGATAGCTGATTACAGCCAGCAGTGGCTAACACTGTAATGCGCTTGTTCACTCCTGGTTTGTGAGTAACATTTTAAATGACGTCTTCATAAACTTTTCCATCAACGGTTTACACTTAGAGGCGCCTGTGCATCCTTTTGTTTCCAGGTACGGTATTGAGAATCTGACCATTTTTCTCTAATATATACTGTATATATATATATATATATATATATATATATATTATATTTCAATTTTCTCTGCTGATCTATCCCAATCCCAAATAGTTTTCCAGTGCTGTTAGTGTGACAGTATTTGCCATTACTGCTTTTGAAATTTGACAAGGAGTATGTTTTTTGGATTTTTGCAAAAGACAGTCACTATAAATAAAATGATTAGACTAAAAGCAAGGAAACATTGCTTTAGTAATGAAATCAGGGGTGCATGCTGATTTAAATATACTGTAACAATTTATAATTGCAAAGGTTGTTGTGTCATGCTAGTTGATTTTTTTTCCTTTGTCTTTTTCACATTTTTCTCTTAGCAAATCTGTATGTTGCCAAATTCAGAACAAAGCAACATGTTTGCTTGATAACCTTCCCTGTCATTGCTGATACTTACCATCCTCCTCCACCACTCATTCTCATTATTTCACATTTTAATACAAACAAAAAACTGACAGGGGAAAAACTATGATAAAAATATATAAAATGACAGTACACAATAATGTTTTTTTTTTTTAATCACATTATTTCTAAGTAGCTCACTCCTGTGAAGGTAGAGGTGAGCAGTGATGGCTAGGCCTCACTTAGCAACATCCTGGGAGTACTTAGCAACGTCCTGGGAGTATTCCAAGCAGGCATCATAATGTATGCAAATAGCCTACACTGCTAGCAAGGGCATTATTCAACTTTAGTCAGAGGTACACAGTTTGTATTTATCTACAGACGTCCCTTATCTGCATAGGCAGTTTTGTGGTAAAGGTGAACTATCCCTTTAAAGACACACAGACACAGAGACACACTAGAAGCCCAGCACAGCACAATGGCAGCTAAAGGTGTCGATTTTGTCCTCGTGCCAATTCTAGCAAGCTAAACAAAAATGGTAACCACTCCACTTTAAACAGTTTTTTTATAATAAGTTGCACATGGAAGAGCTTTCCATAGAGCAAACAAAGCTAATTTTGCACCTTACTTATGGTGTACTGCAGACCACCTAAGAAGGAATGGGCTGCCTCCACCCCATTTTTAAGGCTAGTAAAGGGATTGTCAGACCAAAAACATGGATTTCTGGGCACTGCTAAGATTATCACAAACAGACACAAATTTCCCAGCACATCTACCAGCCAGCCTGCAAAAAACAAACTGAACCTGTCTAACCACTTCCACACCGCGCACAGTATATTTACTGCGGCAGTGTGGATGTGTACTGCGAATCGGCGCACTCTGGAGGAAGAATTTAAATCGGCCAAAACCGAAGAAAAAAAATGTTTTTTATATTTTTTTTGGATTTGTATTTTAGCAAAACGTAAATGATGCAGAGGTGATCAAATACCACCAAAATAAAGCTCTATTTGTGGGGGAAAAAGGATGTCACACGACCGCGCAATTGTCAGTTAAAGCGACGCAGTGCCGAAATGCAAAAAGTGCTCTGGTCCTAACGTGGGAAATCCTTCCGGGGCTGAAGTGGTTAATGTCAGGTACACTATCGGGAAAAAAAAGGGAAGCTCAGGAGGAGGTCAATGTACTAACTATGCAATTTTAGTACTGCGAGTTCCCCACTGAGCTATTGTTTTTTAACAGAGGTACTGCCCCCCTCCAGAACACACCAGTCATCACTGATTGGTAGATTTTTTTTGGCATGCCCATTCTACAGAAGCCACATGTTCGGCTAGCTTCTGTCGGACAGGCTGCAGTACACACGGGCCAAATGTTGACCGGTTTCTGTTGAACCCGTCAATAATGGCTGATATTCGGCCCGTATGTATCAGGCTTAACAATTAAAGAGAAATCCCACCCCCCCCCCTTAAAGGTGCCAAATGTGGCACCGGAGGGGGGGAGTAAGCCAATAAGTGGAGGTTACACTTTTGGGTGGAACTCCACTTTAATGTTAAAAACAGAGGTTTTAGTTGCACACATTTGCCTAAAGGCAATATGTGTCCTTAAAGGCACAAGGACACATTGGACACCCAGCAAGAACACAATGGCAGCTGGCGGTGTCCAATGTGTCCCCCCGTCCAATATGTCTCTGTGCCTTTAAGGCAAATAGACTGTGCACATTTGAAAGTGCAATTGCATTCTCCAAGTGCAGTTGCTGTAGAGCTAAGTAAATGAGGTAAAGCATCACAGAACACCCAATCACATGCAAGGGAAATTAAAAAAAACAGCATTTTTTTGTTGCACACGATTGGATGATGGAAATCAGCAGAGCACTCCCTTATTTACTAAGCTCTGGAAAAACTGCAATTGCACTTGCAAAAGTGCACAGCCTATTTGCCTTTAATAAATCAAACCCAATGTCAAACAGCATTATAGTTATACCATATAAATGTATTACTAGCAGTTCTAAGATTAGCATATTAGCATTGCTAATGAAATCTGGGCTCCAGATTCATAGCATTTTCAGCAGTTAACACAGTATGGATTAAAGTCCATTCTTCAGTCAGTCTCCAGTTCTGCCAAGGCCCTCTTCTATACAAAACAGCAAACTTTCCTTTTTGTATCTAGTTGAGGCCCACATTGACAAGTATAGGAGACCTCGACTTGACGTTTTGAAATGCTGTCATCATTCAGCGAATCTAACTCCTGGTCCTTGAAGGGCACTAGAAGTTTACAGCTGTGTTTGAATCGCTACAGGAACAGACCTGTCATTTTGCTTCCTTGTTGCTGCTGAGAGAGGGAAAAATGTCATCTCTAGTTAGTAAATGCAGGGAAACCCACAGGAGACTGCCACACAGATATTGCAGGGACAAGAGGATTCAAGGCATTGCTTCTAAGAAGACAAATTCAAAGAAGGTGCTTTCATTCTAATTCAATTAAATATCTAACTGAATTAAATAAATATTTTTTTAAATTTCAATTTTACGCAACATGGAAGAAAAATATAATATTATAACAATTTTAACATAGATTGATGGCCATTAACTCACTTATGCTTTGACACATGCACCACACTTTTGGACAACAATGCCACTTGTAATGCCACTGGGCATGATTTTATATTGTACGATAATATATATGAATAAATATTTTGAGTTGTTCAATGTGCAGAAATATAGGTTCCCATTTGTATATGATGTTTGATATACAGTAAGCACTTCAAACAAATGAGAGTCCTCTGCCTGAATCACGGAACTGGTATTCCAGATTACAGGGGCAATTAGTGTTAGGGTTATGAAGAGGGTTAGAGTTAGGATAGTCACACACATATAGCAGGCTGAATGAGAGAAATATAATAGATCCATGCTAAACAGTGTGAATGGAGGAATCTCTCCTGCTGACTATTGTATTCACACATCCAGCACCAGTGGCAGTCTGAATACTCAGATAGTGATTACATTTCATTTGATTCAGTCACTATTTGCCCAATATTTTTCCCCAGGCTCCTTTGAATTTACTATCGAAGTTTGTCAAACTGGGTGGTGCCAACAGCGCACACATGCTTTAAGTTTCTGCTAGTTCAGTAGGAATTGACCAAAATTTGAACCATGTATGGCAACTTTAGAGTTACAGGGGAAATTAGTGTTAGGATAGGCTATAGCTTTATGTGTCAGAAAACTATGTACCGAAAACTATCAACACTTCTTCATGGTGCTGAAAGCTAATAATGAAGTTTAGTGCCTTTAACCACTTCAGTTCCAGAAGATTTTACCCCTTCGTGACCAGGCCAATTGTTGCTATTTGGCACTGCGCTAATTTAACTGGCAATTGCGCAGTTCATACAATGCTGTAACCAAACAAAACTGATATCATTTTTTCACACAAATAGAAATTTCTTTTGGTGGTATTTGATCAGCACTGGGTTCTTTGTTTATTGCGCTATAAATGAAAAAGTTCAAAAAGTTTGAAAAAAAATTTTGGCCAAAAAGGTATTCTACTGAATTTTTTTGATAAAAAAAATCACAATAAGTGTATATTGATTGGTTTGTGTGAAAGTTATAGTGCCTACAAACTATGGTATATATACTGTATTTTTTATACTACCAATGGTAGCGATCATCAATTTATAATGGGTCTGCGATAGCGTGGTGGGCAATCTGACACTAATTGACACTGGAGGGGGGCTGTCTAACTGCCGCTGACATCACCAGTGACAATAACACAGTGATCAGTGCTAATATACTGTAATATGCACTGTCAATGTACTAATGACACTGGCTGGGAAGGGGTTAATGTATAGGCCTTTCAAGAGATAAATATGTGTCTAACTATGCGTAATGTGTGTAAAGGGTGCTGCTTTTACTAGTTGATCTCTAAGTTTCTCATCCTTGCTTTGCAGGGATGAGAAACACAGAGATAGTTCCCTGTGTATAGAGCTCTGTATTGAATTTCAACACAAAGCTCTTGGCTGTGAATGTACACAGCCAATCAGCACGTCCCAGCCATGCCCTAAACCTGAAAGTAGGAAGCAATGGTCAGGTACATCGCCTTGCTTACAGTGTCCACTCATCCTCAATACAATGCGGGTAGACACTAAATGGTTAAGAAAGAACTTTCATAGGCTCTATTTACATCCAGATAGTAAATTCTGGATTTGCTTCTACTGTGAAAATAAAAACATAGTTCATAGAATCTGTAGGCCTAGAGCTCTACCTGCTTACTGTTTACTGGTAGTCACAAACTTGCAATATCCATATGCTAAATTCTGTAGATCAAGCATTAGCTTTGCATCTGTGCACGTGGTCCTTTTTTTGTATTAATTTGCTGATTTTTTTATTAAGGCAAGTTAATACATAGTACAAGGTGCAATTATCGATCAAAACCACTTAGCAATTGTTTCCACTTAAGTCCTCTTTTTGAGATTCAGTGTTTACAAGTTAAAATTATTTTTTTTTGCTATAAAATTACTTAGAACCCCCACACATTATATATTTTTTCTAACACCCTAGAGAATAAAATGGAGGTTGTTGCAATACTTTATACCACACTGTATTTGTGCAGCGGTTTTACAAGCCCCTTTTTTTTAAAAAAAAAAATCACTTTTTTGAGTTAATAAATAAGACAACAGTAAAGTTAGCCCAATTTTTCCCTATTGTGATAGATAATGTTACGCCAAGTAAATTGATACCCAACATGTCATGCTTCAAAATTGCGCCCGCTCGTGGAATGACGACAAACTTTGGCACTTAAAAATCTCCATCAGCGACATTTAAAAATTTCTACAGGTTACCATTTTTGAGTTACAGTGCAGGTCTAGTGCTAAAATGATTGCTCTCACTCTAACAATCAGGGCGATACCTCACATGTGTGGCTTAAACACTGTTTTCGTTTCAATCGTTTTTATTAATAGTTTTGCAGCATACAAAGGTTATATGATATATAACTTACATTTCTGTTTACTCATAGATCATCATGTTGACAGCATAAATGAGTATATCTTATACGTATTCTCATGAGTATTTTGTTTACCTTTCTATTATTGTAGTCCCCTCCACTGCCTAGGCACCGAGACGTGCCCCCCCCGACCACCCCAATGGGAACCTGCTGTGGTCTTGAGGGAGTGGGCCTCCGCCCCCGCACCCGCCAGCCAGGGACCGCAACTCTGCTTTGTTACATTTCCCCATTCTTATAATTTCACCTTTGTGGCTTTGCATGCCCATTTAACAACTCAAAAAGAATAATTTAACACAAACAAGATAAATCATAGAGAGAAAAGTAAAGGATATTAACTTGTTGGATAGTAATTCCTGCATGTCTCATATGATAAAAGGTATCCACCTTATTGAACGGCAAATGTAGCCTTGTACCACTCAGACCACGGTTTCCATCTCGCTGTCATCCTATCATGTTTCCCCTCGGTGGCTGCAAACATTAGTTCATAATTTGCATGTGTATTAGTAAGGTTAATGGTTTCCTGCAATGTAGGGATTTTATTGGTCTTCCAATTCCTGACCAGTAGGAGTCTAGCACTGTGCAGAAAATGAAATGTTATATCTCTTAAAGTGTGCGGGATATCCTCTATCCCCAGAGACAAGACAGCCAGTCCAGGGGTCAATGAGTGTTTCATGTTCTGTATTTGTGAGAGGGTGTCCCGTACCTCTCTCCAAAAGGGGGTTATTATTGGGCATGCCCATAGTATATGGTATAGTGTACCCCTCTCCCCGCACCCTCTCCAACACAGTGGGGATGCCCGTGGGTCAAATCTAGAGATTCTAGTGGGCGTAAGGTACCAGCAAAGTAGAATTTTGTGCGTTAGTTCCCATAGGGTTACGCTTTTCGTTGCGGAGTAGCTTACCGTAAGGGCTTTTTGCCATTGTTCCATTGTGTATGTGTTTTGTAGGTCTTGCTCCCAGGCTTGGATAGAGGTCGATTTTTTTAAATACGTGTTTGCCATTAATTATATTATAAAACAGTGAAATCCCTCTTATGTTGGTGGAGGGGGGGGTTAGGTACCATATTACTTTTATGGGTAATTGAGTAGCCGTGTCAGGGTTGGATTGGATGAAGTGGGCAATTTGCAGGTATCTGTAGTAATCTGACTTCTCTAGGCCATATTCGATTTGCAGTGTTCTAAATGTTTTAACTGCAGGTCCTATTTTAATGTTTTCTATGGTGGTAATCCCCTTATCGACCCAATTCTTTAATTGTATTCCCGGGATTATTATCTGTAGGCTTGTGGTTGGCAATGGCAGTAATTGTGTACAGGGGTGTTCGAAGTTTGTTGTTCGTAGTACCTCCCACTGCCTGAGTGTAGCTTTAATAGTAGGGGAAAGGTTAGTGTTTAAGTGTTTGTTGAGCCCCCCAGTCAGCAGTAACCCATGTAGATTACCACCAACAACCTGAGATTTTTCTAATTGGATCCATTTTGTGGATCTTACTTGGGGGAACCAGGCTCGAGCTTGCGAAAGTATCGCGGCTGTATAATAGTCCTTAATTCTTATGTGTCCTATTCCTCCAGCTTTCCAATGTGTTGTCAGCTTTCTGTAGGCACTCCTCGCTCTTTTGCCATTACACAAATAGCGATTTATTAGAGCTTGTGTTGAATTGAAGTAGGAATTTGGTACCGGGATTGGGAGGGTTCTATACATATATATCAATTGTGATAAGGTCACCATCTTAAATGCTGCCAATCTGCCTGTCCATGACATTTCTGTTTTAGTTATGGCTTGAAGTTTCTGTTGTAGGCCGTTTAGAAAGGTGTTATAATTAGCTTCCACTAGATTACAAACCTTGGCTGTGAGTGTAATGCCCAAGTATTTTATACCGCCGTCCTGCCACAGATATGGAAACCGCAAGCTGAGTTTTTTTTTAACTGCATGGTGGATTCCCAATCCCAGTATATAGGATTTATTTTCATTGACTTTATAGTACGATATACCATTAAACAGTTCTAATGCATCATACACCGAAGCCAGGGAATTCTCCACATCTGTAAGAATCATAATTATGTCATCAGCGAACAGGCTGATAGTGTGAGTACTGTTTTGCGTTGTAAATCCTTTTATGTTTGGGTGAGTCCTAATGTAAGAGGCCAATGGCTCCATCAGTAAATTAAAAATTAATGGAGACAGGGGGCACCCCTGATGTGTGCCATTTGATATATCGAAGGGCCAGGACAATACACCCGCAGAGTAAACCTGTGCAGAGGGTCTAGAGTACAGAGCCAAAATGGCTGTGAGTATGTTACCTGAGAATCCAAATTTCTCCAACACCAACCTAAGATACTGCCAATGTATCCTGTCAAAGGCCTTCTCTGCATCCAAAGCTAGGAGCAGAGAAGGCGTCTTTTTTGTCTCCGCCAGGTGTATTATATTTATAAGTCTGCGGGTGGCGTCTGAGGCCTGTCGGTCTTTGGTGAAGCCTGTTTGATCTGGGTCTATTATCCCAGGGAGAATATCCATTTGTCACAGCGCTATAAGCTTAGTGTAAATCTTAACGTCTACATTTAAAAGTGAGATAGGTCTGAAATTAGAAGGTGTATTTGGTTCTTTCCCCGGCTTTGGTAATGCCACTATCATGGCTCTTAACATTTCTTGGGGAAAGGACGAGGAGGCAGCGGCTGCACTATATACTGTGACCAAGTGGGGGGCTAATATCTCTTTGAATTGCCTATAATATTCTCCTCAAAATCCATCCAGTCCCAGGGATTTATTAGGGGGAAGTGTATCTATTACTTTTTTTTTTTCTGGGATAGTAAATGTGAGATTTAAATTGCTTACCTGTTCCGGGCCTAGTTTCGGTAGTGTAACTTGTTCTAGGAATTGGTTGATCAATTGTATGTTGGGTTGTCTGGTATTGATATCATCTTTCAGGTTATATAGAGTGCCATAGTAGTGGCTAAAGGCATCGGCTATAGCTTATGGGTGGTATCATTTATTTTTGGTTAGGGGGTGAAAAATATATGGAATTTTAGTTTTATGTCTCTGTCCCCTGAGCTTTTGTGCAAGTAGCTTCCCTGCCTTGTTTCCATTGGCATAGTATTGCATTTTCAACCTTTTATTTATTTTCTCAAAATTTTCCATTAGGAGAAGCCTAAGGTCTTGTCTTAATTTAGAAAGTTTGTGTGTTAGAAGTGTAGAGGTATTCTGTTTATTTTGTCTTTCTAGTGTACAAATTTCATCTGTAAGTTCTTTTAAGTGCTTTTGCCTCTGCCTCCTCGCCCTCACCTCCAGCTGGATCAATATTCCCCTGACATAGGCCTTGTGGGCATTCCACAAGGTAAATTTGTCCTGAGTGGGGGTATTGTTGATCAAAAAGAATTTGTTCAAGTGTCGTTCAATTTCTAGTTTTGTACTCTGCTGTTGAAGTAAGAATGAGTTGGCTCTCCAGATGGGTGTGGACTGTAGTGATGTAGAGTCTGTGATGGACGCATGGTGTGTCCAGGTAATATGGTTGATAGAGGAGTTGGTCTACTAAGAACATGTCTATTCGGGTGTAGACTTTATGTGGTGTGGAAAAAAAAGTAAAGTCTCTTTCCTCTGTGTGTAGACATCTCCATGTGTCAAATAGGTTTTGTCTCTGGAGGATCCTCTGTAAAGACGGGCCCACCCATCTAGCTTTGGATGTAGAATCGATATGTGGTTCTGAGGTTAAGTTAAAGTCCCCCCCTATTACCAGTAAGCCCTTCTGACGGGATCTGACCCTATGCATCAGTTTGTTGAATAAGCGAATTTGGTTGGAGTTGGGCGCATACACGTTCACCAAAGTGTATGTGACCGAGTTCAGCTCACATACAATTATCAGGTATCTGCCTTGAGTGTCCTGCACTTCCTCCCGCAATTAAAGGCTACAGTGTCTCTCACAGCTATCAGTACCCCTTTTACCTTGGTGTCTGCATGTGCT
>BLSH010086092.1:851457-865042 GCA_018402905.1 Glandirana rugosa
ATTAACTTTGATGGACCTACTTTCTTTTTATGAAAAAAGTGTATTCTCTACTGTGAAAAACCATGATTACATTTTTCTATGGCGTGTCTCAACGAAAAATTGTTATCATGGAATCGTCTAAGGTACAAGTCATAAGTACTAGAGTGGGTGATTACGTCTTTCGATTCGGCTCCAATCGTAAGGGTGATAACAGTGTCTGTTTTCGAAGGTAATTCTCTACTAGAGACGTTATACGACAAGTCAACTAAGTCGATTAGAAGAAGGACAGACAAGACAGTTTTTACATAATTATGCCGTGTTTTTTTCTTTAAAGTCTATTCTGATGAGTTTATTTTTTCATCTGAAATTTCTTTTTTTGTGCCGTATTAATACATTTTTGACAGAACAGACAGGAAGAAGATTAGCTGAATCAACTGAACAGCATATTGCAGAGATCATCTCTTAATGGAAGCTTTTGTCTGTGACAATAGTGGGAATGCTAACCTCGGCTTAGCTTTCTGCATTAGTGGGTGAGATCATGAATACTGAACATGGAATCTGCTAAGGTACTATTGTTAAAAAGCAACTCTGTGCGGTATCTTTTTACATTAGTACCAAAAAGTGTCATCTCTTATGTGAAAAAAGTATTTTTCTTTCATCCAGGTAGTTTCAATTAGCCATATAAATGTATTTTTACTGATATTAGGCTGGATATGGGGTTGATATTTGGGCTGTCAGCAGGCGGAAAAAAATAAAGAAGAGAATATCCTCACTCTATGGAATAGAAAAGGCACTGCCACTGCTGTCACTTAAATATGCTCCGAGGAGTTGTACCCCAAAACAGCACTTTATGGGGGATTTTTTAAGGAGTAGGAGCCATTTTCTAGTTTGCTCCCCACAAAACACATATTTTCTTTGTTGTACCCCAGCTATAATTTCAGCACTAATTACATGTGAGATGGGTAGGCGACCTTGACATACTTTGTAGAGATAATCTTAGATTATGTAGATTTTACACTGTTTTCCAATATTTAGTAATACTAAAAAATATTTGTTAAAAAAGAGAAAACCATGATCTACGATCTATAATTTATTGGTATCATTAGTACAAATGCTTGGAACATTAAACCGTGTTGATTTCAGACATATATTAAACCATTCTGTTGGTTTGTGTTTTTTTATCATTTTTGGAAATTATTAATGTGAATGTTACATGCTTATTAAGAAGATATTGACTTTAACGTTCTACAACCAAGCATTATTATGGTGAAAAGCCAAAATAAAAACGACAACCACATATAGAGAGCAAAATATTGCACACTTGCTACAATCAAAAGGCGATCTATTGAAAGGGAAATCTTATCTGGTAACTTATTACTAGGAGGAGTCATGAACAGCTCTTCTGCCATAGGGCATATTTCAAAATTAACTTATTACATATTTGATGTAAAGATCTTAACCAGGGGCGCCGCTCCCCTAATTCATGTGGCCCGCCCCTAATTTACATGCAGGGTGTGTGGCGCATGGAGTCCAATGTTTTTTTTTTATTTGAAACACATGATGGCTTCAAAAAGGGTGGGCTCGGGGCACAGAGCACTGCACTCAGAGCCCACCCAGTTTTGTGACATTAGTGAATGAATATTCACTATTCTCATGCTAATCCTCCTCCTGGCCAATCAGGAAGCGGGTCATGATGGCTGAAAGGACAGATGATCCTATTGGACGCCTAGCACCTAGGAGGAGGAGAGAGGAGACACAGGGTGGAAGCCACTGTGCTGGAGGAGAGGAAACAGGAGCCGCTGCCCGCCACCCACCACCTAGATGGGTTAAGTGCCGTACTGACCGGCAGACAGAGAGTGAGCAAGTGAGTGAGCGGGAGGGGTGGGGTTTGTTTGCCGCCCGCCAAAAAAGACCCACCTGCCGCCACTGGCTATAGTTTCTATGGAGGGAGCTGTAGAAAGGGTGAACCAAGCTGACACTCTTGACAAGTGCCTGTGACAGGCCCAGCAGCTATATTAACTCCTGCAGCACAGAAAGACTATGACTGTGGGAGTAAGGAGGGGGCAGGACAGAGGACTTCAGATTTAGATTCAGAACTAAGATCGCAGTCGGCAACACAAGGGACACTGCACATTTAATATAAGTACCATCCCTTGTACTGCTTAAAAAAATAACTAAACCTATGTTTGCCTTTGACTATGTGTAATGTAAAGGATTGCAGTTGTAATTTGCAAGAGTTTATTTTTAGTTCATCCAGATCTAGTAGGGCCAAGGACATATTCTTTCAGACAATGGGGTTGATTTATTTAAGGCAAATAGACTGTGCAGTTGCATTCTGCAAGAACATTCGCTTCAGAGCTTAGCAAATGAACAGAAGCACTGCTGACTTCCATCATCCAATCATGTGTAAGCAAAAAAATCTGTTTCTTTTATCTTCCTTGCCCATGATTAGGTATTCTTTGCAAAATTAAGCTTTACCTCATTTACTAAGCTCCAGAGTAGTTGCACTTTCTGAGCCTATTTGCCTTTAGTAAATCAACCCCAATGTGCCCAAGAAAGTTGAACTTTTATAGACTCAAAGACATATTTTAGTTTTTTCCAAAAAAAAATACCCTGTAACACTTTTGGGATAAATAAGAGCGCAAACTGCGAGCTAGGCCTTCTCGTCCAACATCAGTGCTTGACCTCACAAATGCGCTTCTGGAAGAATGGTCAAACATTACCATAGACACTCCTAAACCTTGTGGACAGCCTTCCCAGAAGAGTTGAAGCTGTTATAGCTGCAAAGTGTGGGCCAACTCAATATTGAACTATGGACTAAGACTGGGATGCCATTAAAGTTCATGTGCGTGTAAAGACAGGTGTCCCAATACTTTAATATAGTGTATCCCTTTGTTTAAGGATGAATGTTACAACACCGCATGCTGCAAGTGTTCTGATTCAAATGTCACTTTATGTATTGACATACCTCCATACATCTTGATCTGAACAGACAGTATGGCCACTTGTTGATTCAGCAAAATCCACAGATAACTTTACATTCACATCTGAGCAACGCTACCATGCACATTTTTTTAATGTATTTTTTTGTGCTTTTTTGGGCATTTTTGGGGCGACGCCATTCACTTGAATAGGCTGTCCTCCACTCCAAAACAGATCAAAGTAGCACCTGTACACTTTTTTGGAGCTGACTTGGGTGCATTTTGGGACTTTTTTTTTTTTTTTTACGTGCGTTTTGTTGGCGGACAACCTTCCCAGAAGAGCTGAAGCTGTTATAGCTGCAAAGGGTGGGCCAACTCAATATTGAACCCTACAGACTAAGACTGGGATGCCATTCATGTGTGTGTAAAGGCAGGCGTCCCAATATTTCTGGCAATATAGTGTATTTTCAAAACATGCTTTGCAGTGTTGGTGTTTTACGAAAAAATTGCTAAACAGGTGATAATTCTTATTTTGTCAGCCGACAGTCTTTTGCGACTAGTGTCATTTATATCTTTTATTTTTAATATACAATTAACCAATGTTTTAGGAATTAGCACATTTTGGAATTAAGATAAAAAGTGAAGTAAACAGTAACAAATCTGACAGTGTTTCATTTTCTTATATGTGAAAAAGAAATCCTTGTTTAAAACAACTGATAGTGTTTGTATAAACAGTGGGGTAAGTATAAAGCAAGGGGATCCCCTATTAGATGGAGACACAGAGTTCAAGCGAACAGACTAGCTGAATGTTGGGTGGCATGCACAGGGCTGTTGACAGAATTGATGGGGCAACCTACAACTAGATATCACAGCAGGGCTGCAGTGGGCAGAGAGGGGGATTTTTATTTTCCATGGGGTGTAGGTGGCGTATTACTGCAGGCCGTAGCTCCCAGCATTTATAGTAAATCTCCCTGGGTCCCATTAGTTCAGCATTTGGGTTCAGGGCAGAGAGTGTGTCATTTTTTGATTTTGGAAACAGACAGAGTTATATTAAGTGACTAGTCAAATCTTAAAAATGTATATATGTTCTGCGCAACCGGATCAGATATGCTCTAAGAGCTGCTGCCACCACCGAACTGCCCCGGCGAGGGTAGTGAGTAAATATAGAGAAATTAGGATGGTATTGGCGCTGCTCTTTTGTATATTAATATAAATGTTGAGAAAAATGTTATGTGAGAAATTTTCCAGTATGCTGGTAATAAAAATATTTTATGAGAAATTTTCCAGTATGCTGGTGATAAAATTATAATATGTTATTTATAAATCGGTAGTAATGGGTCAGTGTAAAAAATGTTGGTGGGTCATATTAGATCAAGGTGCAGATGGCTGATATGTATTATATACAGAACCTCCCACTTAATATTGGTGTGTGGGTTTTAAGAGCAATAAAAGTGACAACAATCTCATGTAAAAACAATAATCCACAGGCAAATGGTATAAAAATAAACCTCCCACTTGATACTGATATGTGGGTTTAAATACATTTTAAAAGCAGTAAAAGTAGCGACAATCTCATATAAAAACAACAACAATACACAAGACAAATGCTATGAAAATAAACGCAGTCAGTTGTTTAAAAGGAACACTTGTGCAGTCTTTGGATCTCTATGAACAAGATAATGAAACTTGTGTTTTTTTACTCAACTATTAAAGTGCTGAGTGCATAGATGTGCCACTATAAGGAACAAGGTTTGAAACAGTTCATGCAAGAGTTAAATCATACACATCAGTTCCAATCAATTAGTATTTCTCTGGTCAGTAGTGAAGTGACTTTCAATGTGGGTTCTTTCAATGAATCTTAAATAGTGACTTGTGTTGTCTCCAATCAGTGCGCCGGGTGATCCCTCCAGACAGACAGTGTACCTGCTTACCAGAAAAACATTCCCCACTCAAGGGGTCCATGCTTTAGAAGGAGTGCACAGCTCCCACTGTGCTCACTAGGTATGGCACTCCTCGATTCTTCTGGTTATAGGGCTCCCCTCTCCTTCTCCTCACCGTTTCCCAAGAGTTGGATCATATGGAAAAAAAGAAAAGCTAGTCAAATCTGACCCCTGCACTCGGTATGCTACAAAATCCTGACCCCTGCACTCTGTACATTACTTACTCCTGACACCTGCACTTGGTACATTACATACTCCTGACACCTGCACTCGGTACAGCACATACTCCCAACCCCTGCACTCGGTGCATTACATACTCCTGACACCTGCACTTTGTATATAGGCTCAAGTTTTAAGCCCCTCCTACTTTTAAACACAAGTTTGCCTCAATATTGTCATCTGGGTGTTCAAGAGGGCCCTGTCAGGTGAACTGTACAGGGCCCCCTGATTTCTAATGGCAGCCTTGATCCCAGGCCCCCTTCTACTATTAGCCTTCCCATTTAAAGAGAACCAGTCAGAAACTTCTGAAAGTACCGTAGATATTTCTGTAGAGATTCACAAAAGGAGATACTTACTTTCCTCTGTCAACCAGTAGTGGCCCTGTACATAGCACTCTTTAGCGCATGGATAAACTAGTATCCATGCTCAGTACTTATATGACATGCCTATTGCTGACGATTGCTGTGTTAGAGACATAAATACTCTGCAGAGCAAGTCTTGTTTGCAGAAGCACAGAGAAAATTATACAGCATGATTTGGGGTATGGCAGAACCATTGTATGTTTAAACCATGAGATAAAAATAATTGCAAGACAATTGTGAATTAAATGACATAGGGGATTGGGTGCTGCTCTGGGGGACATGTACTAAAGCAAAGCGACTTAAACATGATTATCCTTTTCAATACTGGGCACTTACACCCCCTTCCTGCCCAGGCCAATTTACAGCTTTCAGTGTTGTTACACTTTGAATGACAATTGTGCAGTCATACAACATTGTACCTAAATGAAATGGTTATCATTTTTTTCACACAAATAGGGCTTTCTTTTGGTGATATTTAATCACCACTGCATTTTTTATTTTTTGCTAAACAAATGAAAAAAGACCAAACATTTTGAAAAAATAAACAAAAGTTTTTCTTAGTTTTTGTTATAAAATTTTGAAAACAAGCGATTTTGTTCTTCACTGATGGGTGCCAAATGAGGCGGCACTGACGAAGCTGTACTGATGGGCACTGATGATGCTGCACTGATGGACATTGGTGATGCTGTACTGATGGGCACTGCTGCTCTGATGGGCATTGGTGATGCTGCACTGGCACATTCTGTGAGGACATCCATGGATGCCCTCCCAGAACGAGAGAGCCGCACTGTAGTCTTCTTTTGGCTATGACCCAATAGTTAAGCGGTTAAAGTGAAACACTAAAAAATCTAAGCTTCAAAGTGATTGTAAAGGCTCTTATTTTTTATTTTTTTTTGTAAATAACAAACATGTTTTACTTCTCCTGTGCAGCTGGTTTTGCACAGAGCAGCCCGGATCCTCCTCTTCTCGGGTCTCTCTTTTGCTCTCCTGGCTCCTCGCTCTGGTGAGTGCCCCCTAAGCCAGCAGCTTGCTATGGGGGTACCCATACTGAGTCAGAGCTCCTTGTATAGCCATTCAGACATGGAGCCCCAACCAGGCCCCACCCCCTCTCTCCCCCGATTAGCTGATTGATTTTGATTAACAGCCACAGGAACCAATGGCGCCACTGCTGTGTCTCAGCCAATCAGGAGGAGTGTCTGGGACAGCTAAGACACTTGTGGGCATTGCTGAAGAGAGAAGGGGCTCAGGTAAGTATTAGGGGGTTGAGGGAGGCTGCTGCACACAGAAGGTTTTTCTTTATCTTAATACCTTTACAACTTCTTTAAATAACATGTCTGGGGATGCCCTTAACCTGTCTGTGTAGTAGTGTATCTGTATGATGTATACAACCTGCTGCAGAAAAAAATGGCATTTACAAAGAATGAAATACAGTTTAAATTGCTGGTGGGTGACAATTTTAGTCCACTTACTTCTGTTTGTAAACAAATATTATTATTATTATTATTATACAGGATTTATATAGCGCCAACAATTTACGCAGCGCTTTACAACTTGAGGGTAGACAGTACAAATACAATACACTTAAATACAGTAGGAATCAGAGGGCCCTGCTCGTTAGAGCTTACAATCTAAAAAGGGAAGGTCAAGAGATACACGAGGTAATAACTGTGGGGGATGTGCGAATAGAGAAGATAAATGTACAGTTGTTAGGTGGGAGCCAGATAGGCTTCTCTGAAGAGATAGGTTTTCAGGGATCGTCTGAAGGTGGACAAAGTAGGAGAAAGTCGGACAGATTGTGGTAGAGCATTCCAGAGGATGGGAGAGGCTCTGGAGAAGTCCTGGAGACAAGCGTGGGATGAGGTGACAAGGGAGCTGGAGAGCAGGAGGTCTTGGGAGGAGCGAAGAGATTGATTTGGTTGGTATTTTGAGACCAGGTTAGTGATGTAGCTGGGAGCCAGGCTGTGAATTGATTTATAAGTTATTGTTAGGATCTTGAATTTAATACGTTGGTTGAGTGGCAGCCAATGTAGACATTGACACAAATATCTGAGGATTCTTATATCTCTACCAGACCCTTTTCCTAGATAAGGGTCTGTTGTTGATGATCATAATAGGGAACCCCTGCACAAAAAGAAATGAATACATGACATTGACCAAGTATGGTCATGTGGTCATATTGGATCAAACATGTCACAAGCATTCAGGCAGCTGGGGCTACATCATTCTTGCTTGGGTGAGAAAGACAAAATTAAAATAAGGTTGATTCTTAAACACGTTTAGGGAAAACAAACCAAAAAATGAATTCACAAAAAAGAAAACCGTGAATACAAACACTTACACAGTTTTTGACAAGTTCTTTATTAAAAAAAAAAAAGTCCCATAATGTAAATCAAGGGTCAAGGAGTCACTGATCTGGATTTGCTATCAAATTACTCAAAGGGGCTATGCTTGCCACACTGATCAAAATTCGTCTGGTTCAGAATTTTGATCAGTGTGTGGCAGTCTCTGTTCAAGAGAAGTTAATCATTTGGTTCAAGATTATGTAATGCACAACATGCAGGGGTCAGAAGTATTTAATTCAGAGAGACCAGGGGTCATAAGTGCAGCAATTGGGTAAAAGGTATGCAATGCAGAGACTGCAAGAGCAAGGAATGTGTGCTACACAGAGTGCAGGGTTCAGAAGTGTGTGTAACACAGAGTGCAGGGGTCAGAAGTGTGTGTTACACAGAGTGCAGGGGTCAGAAGTATGTGTAACACAGAGTGCAGGTATCAGGAGTGTGTGTAACACAGTGTGCAGGGGTCAGAAGTGTGTGTAACACAGAGTGCAGTGTTCAAAAGTATGTGTAACACCAAGTGCAGGGGTCAGACGTGTGTGTAACACAGAGTGCAGGATTCAAAAGTGTGTGTAACACAGAGTGCAGGGGTCAGAAGTGTGTGTAAAACAGAGTGCAGGGGTCAGCAGTGTATGTAACACAGAATGCAAGGATCAGAAGTGTATGTAACAGAGTGCAGGCAGCAGGAGTGTGTGTAACACAGTGTGCAGGGGTCAGAAGTGCGTGTAACACAAAGTGCAGGGGTAAGAAGTGTGTGTAATACAGAGTACAGGGTTCAGAAGTGTGTGTAATACAGATTGCAGCGGTTAGAAGTGTGTGTAACACAGAGTGCAGGCATCAGGAGTGTGTGTACCACAGTGTGCAGGGGTCAGAAATGTGTGTAACACAGAGTACAGTGGTCAAAAGTATGTGTAACACAGATTACAGGGGTAAGACGTGTGTGTAACACAGAGTGCAGGGGTCAAAAGTGTGTGTAACACAGAATGCAGGGGCCAGGAGTGCGTGTAACACAGAATGCAGGGGTCAGAAGTGTGTGTAACACAGAGTGCAGACATCAGGAGTGTGTGTCACGCAGTGTGCAGGAGTCAGAAGTGTGTGTAACACAGAGTGCAGGGGTCAGAAGTATGTGTAACACAGTGTGCAGGGGTCAGAAGTGTGTGTAACACAAAGATCAGGGGTCATGCGTGCAGCAATTGGGTAAAAGAGTATGTAATGCAGAGAGTGCAAGAGCAAGGAATGTGTATTACACAGAGTGCAAAAAAAATTCCTATAATGTACAACAAGGGTCAAAGTCTTTCTGATCTGGATTTACTATCAGATTACTCAAAGGGGCTATGCTTGCCACACTGATCAAAATTTGTGCAAACATGCAGGGGCCAGGAGTATTAATTCAGAGAGATCAGGGGTTGTGAGTGCAGCCATTGGGTAAAGAGTATGTAATGCAGAGAGTGCAAGAGCAAGGAATGTGTATTACACAGAGTGCATGGGCCAGGATTGTGTGTAACACAGAGTGAAGGCATTAGGAGTGTATGTAACACAGTGTGCAGGGGTCAGAAGTGCATGTAACACAGAGTGCAGGGGTCAGAAGTGTGTGTAACACAGAGTGCAGGCATCAGGAGTGTGTGTAACACAGTGTGCAGGGGTCAGAAGTGTGTGTAACACAGAGTGCAGGGGTCAGAAGTGTGGGTAACACAGAGTGGAGGGGTCAGACAGTGGTGTGTTTAACACAGAGTGCAGGGATCAGGAGTGTGTGTAACACAGAGTGCAGGATCAGGAGTGTGTTTAACACAGAGTGCAGAGGTCAGGAGTGTGTAACACACAGAACAACCGTGTCAGGAGTACAAATCACATATAGTACTGGGGTCAGGAGTTTGTAAGGCACAGAATGCAGGGGTAAGGAGTTTTTTCCATACAGAGTGCTGGGGCAGGAGTGTGTAACATACAGAATGTAGGGGCCAGGGGTGTGTATCACACAGAATGCTCAAAAGAACACGACAAAGTGCAGGGGTCAGACGTGTGTGTAACACAGAGTGCAGGGATCAGAAGTGTGTGTAACACAGAATGCAGGGGTCAGAAGTGTGTGTAACACAGAGTGAATGCATCAGGAGTGTGTGTAATACAGTGTGCAGGGGTCAGAAGTATGTATAACACAGAGTGCAGGGGTCAGACGTGTGTGTAACACAGAGTGCAGGGGTCAGGAATGTATGTAGCACAGAGTGCAGGGGTCAGGAGTGTGTGTAACACAGAGTGCAGAGGTCAGAAGTGTGTGTAACACAGAGTGCAGGGGTCAGGAGTGTGTGTAACACAGAGTGCAGAGGTCAGACGTGTGTGTAACACAGAGTGCAGGGGTCAGGAGTGTGTGTAACACAGAGTGCAGGGGTCAGGAGTGTGTGTAATACAGAGTGCAGGGGTCAGAAGTGTGTGTAATTCAGAGTGCAGGGGTCAGAAGTGTGTGTAACACAGAGTGCGGGGGTCAAAAGTATGTGTAACACAGAGTGCAGGGGTCAGACGTGTGTGTAACACAGAGTGCAGGGGTCAGACGTGTGTGTAACACAGAGTGCAGGGGTCAGGAATGTATGTAGCACAGAGTGCAGGGGTCAGGAGTATGTGTAACACAGAGTGCAAGGGTCAGAAGTGTGTGTAACACAGAGTGCAGGGGTCAGAAGTGTGTGTAACACAGAGTGCAGGGGTCAGGAGTGTGTGTAACACAGAGTGCAGGGATCAGACGCGTGTGTAACACAGACTGCAGGGGTCAAGATTGGCAGTAATACAGATTACAGAAGTCAGAATTGTGTGTAACACAGACTGCAGAGGTCAGGAGTGTGCAACACACAGAACAACCGTGTCAGGAGTGCAAATCACACAGAGTGCTGGGGTCAGGAGTTTGTAATGCACAAAATGCAGGGATTTTAGGTGGATAGGTATGGTGACACTAGACAGGATAGCACCTCATCCCTGGATTCTATAGCAAAAATGGGGAAAGAGGAAAAATGGGAAAGTCAGAAGGAAGGGTAAGGGAATGGGGTGGGACAGGAATGAAAAGGGAAAAAGGGTAAAGGATGATTCTATGGAATTATAGCAGTGCAAAAAAGTGACTAAAAAAGAAAAAGAATTTACTAGAATACTAAAATATAATAAAGTTTATTCAGCAATGCAGGGGTAAGGAGTTATTATCATACAGAGTGCTGGGTTAGGAGTGTGTAACATACAGAATGTAGAGCTCAAAAGAACCCAACAAAGTGCAGGGGTCAGAAGTGTGTATTGCACAGAAGTGCATAACAAAGAGAGTGTGTAATGCACAAGCTACTGAATAAATACAATAAAAAAATAACCTCCAAAGAGCACATATCCCACAGTACAGATATCCACCAACAGCCCCAATTCCACCTGTGCAGTACCGATCTCCCACACAACCCTAAATCTCCCCTCCTAGCTTAACACACGTGTACAGACCCTCTCTCCCAGCCTAAACTTTCAGTACAAGGAGTGTCACTGATTGTGCGCTAAGGCAAAGGCAGAAAATCAGTATGGGTACAACACATTACACATTATAAACCCTTACACCTGTCGGCTGTACTGAGCAACCTTAGGCTGGTTTCACACGGCCGTTCCGTCAGCTGGCTCCATTTAGCTCAGCGGGGATCGCTCTGCTGATCCCCGCTGAGCTGACGGATGACGGATCCGTCTCCGCTCTCTGTGCAGAGACGGATCCATCAGAGTCCCTGCTCTCCTCTATGGCAAAGCGGATGACAACGGATCCATCTGTCCATTGTCATCCAATCCGATCCGCAGACGGATGGAAAAATGGGGTTTCCATCCATCAGACTTTACGGGTCTGGAGCAGATCAGAGATAGACGGGTGTCAGCAGACATATCTCCGCTGACATCCGTCGCTCCATAGGGGTGCATGGATGATCACTTCAGCACCGCCGGAAAAAACGGACAGGCGGACCTGAATGGAGCGTCCATGTGAAAGGGGCCTAACTTGTGGCAGGACATGTGTACATTACTCTCGCTTATTGGTTGCCTCTGTCTGAACAGCCAGTCAGCAACAGGGCATAGTCAGGACATGAGCCATGTTTATTCTCATCCAGAAGATGTTGTAGCGGTTTTATTTCAAAGTGTAAAATGAGCAAAGTATTCAGAGCTGAGCTAGGGATGGGCTTTTTTAAAAAATGTTTAATTGTAAACCCCAGTATGCCGTATTGTTAAATGAGAATACCCTTTATTAAATGATTGTAAAATAAAGATTGTATACAACCAATGAAAAAAAATGCTTGTAAACTTTCAAATACAGTTTTAAAATAGAATCAACCTCTTTTTGGAAGTCCAGGCATTTCATATTTTTTATCGTACATACTCTTTGCGAATCAATGGACACAAAACCAGCAAGAGTTCTCTACGCTAATAGAATTAATAGACCAATGGAAGGAAATGGCTAGAGATAGTCAGTACCGCAGGTTATGTTTTTAAATAAATCCTTTGCTTTGATTTGCACATTTAAGTGCTAAAGCAAACCCACACACATTTCAACTGGCAAAATAAATATAGACAGATCAGACTAAATTATTTACTGTCAATTTTGCATTCTAACTATATACTTAGAAGAGGTCTGCAATTACTGTTACAGAAAACTGTAACTATTTTACCTGTAATTTTCCTAGCACTTTAAAGGCTAAATTTACATGTTCTATCAGCCGACTCAGAGTATAAATCCAGAATTACTTTAGTGACATAAGTAGTGGCTATTTTCAAAGATCAATGACACAGGGGGAATTGAGTGGATTCTCAAATATAAACACGAATAAGTTCATGCATCATCCCATGGGAGAAACTTTGAATACAAAAAATAAGTTATATATAATAGGTTATAAGGGACTCAAATATGTACCTCATGAAATAATTAGGCAAATGTCAGATAACATAAAAATATAATGAATATTCAATATCAATAATCAATATAATCAATACATATTTTATTACAATCCGTGTTAGAAATATTTGCCCACGTGGGCATTAAAAACATAAGGAAAAGCATACACTATTTTACCAAAAGTATTGGGACGCCTGCCTTTACACGCACATGAACTTTAATGGCATCCCAGTCTTAGTCCATAGGGTTCAATATTGAGTTGGCCTACCCTTTGCAGCTATAACAGCTTCAACTCTTCTGGGAAGGCTGTCCACAAGGATTAGGAGTGGGTCTATGCAGGGCCAGCGCCAGCATAAGGCGGGTCAGGCAGCCGCCTTAGGGCGTTAGGCAGCCCAGGGGCGGTAAAACTTGACACCCGATTTCCTATTGGGAACTATATCACGTTTTCGCGAGTGCACTGCTGAGCCATGTCCCGGGACTAAGCACGGCCGCCCACTCACATTGCCGTATCGATAGGCGGCGTACTAAGTAGCCCGAAACTTCCCTCTCCCAGCATCCATCCGCCCTCCCCCCCCTCCTCTTCCGCACAGGTGCGCAGTGCAGTCTAGTCTACTATGTAGCTCTGCCTGGGACCTCCCCTCTCCATCCTGCAGTGAAGTTAGGGAGAGGGGCGGTGCTTGCTTTTTGCACACTCCTCGGCTTCTACGTAGAGATGCCAAGGAGTGTCTGTACCTGATGCACAACGTAGACACGTGTGGGCGCAGGCGGGCATAAATCCTTCAGATCCGCCCTCAGCATGCACTGCAGCCAGACATACGGAAACACCATGAACATTAAGAATAACGATAATATCACAGGTGTGCTGGGGGGGTGATTAGAGGCTAGATGGGTGTGCTGGGGGGGTGATTAGGGCATAGATGGGTGTGCTGGGGGGGTGATTAGGGCATAGATGGGTGTG
>BLSH010086092.1:882023-892730 GCA_018402905.1 Glandirana rugosa
TACGGGATGGACTCATAACAACGACTAGTACAGGTAGGGAAATACTGATGTCACATGGGTAGAAGACTACCGATGAAGGTCGTCCTATTAGGGGGTACAGTGTTTCGAGTTTATTAGAGTTTCACTAAAGAACTTGTACTGTTACTCAAGTGACATGAGGTTACCGGAGGTGTCAGTGGTCTAGAGTTAGGTTATCTCGTGGAAACCCTACACCACCTTAGACGTCGTTGACGCACTACGATAGTACAGTTATACCTGGTTTTAGAGTCTCCTTACAAAGGTTGTGGAATAACTTAGAGACGTTGTTTAATTGACCACTTTGTTAGGTACACTTTGCTAGTACCGGGTTGGACCCCCTTTTGCCTTCAGAACTGCCTTAATTATTTGTTGCAGAGATTCAATAAGGTGTTGGAAACATTCCTCTGAGATTTTGGTCCATATTGACATGATAGCATCACGCAGTTGCTGCAGATTCCACCACATCCCAAAGGTGCTCTATTGGATTGAGATCTGGTGACTGTGGAGGCCATTGGAGTACAGTGAACTCATTGTCATGTTCAAGAAATCACTTTGAGATTATTTGAGCTTTGTGACATGGGGGATTATCCTGCTGGAAGTAGCCATCAGAAGATGGGTACACTGTAGTCATAAAGGGATGGACATGATCAGCAACAATACTCAGGTAGGGCATGGCATTTGAACGATGCTCAGTTGGTACTAAGGGGCCTAAAGTGTGCCAAGAAAATATCCCCCCACACCATTACACCACCACCAGCAACCTGCACCATTGATACAATGCAGGATGGATCCATGCGTTCCTGTTTACTCCAAATTCTGACCCTACCATCTAAATGTCGCAGCTGAGATCGAGACTTATCAGACCAGGTAACATTTTTTCCAATCTTCCATTGTCCAATTTTGGTGAGCATATGTGAATTGTAGCTTCAGTTTCCTGTTCTTTGATAACAGGAGTCCACCCGGTGTGGTCTTCCGCTGCTGTAGCCCATCTGCTTCAAGGTTCACTGTGTTGTGCATTCAAAGATGGTATTCTGCATTCCTTGGTTGTAAAAAGTGGTTCTTTGAGTTACTGTTGCCTTTCTATCATCTCAAACCAGTCTGCCCATCATCCTCTGACCTCTGTCATCAAAAAGGCATTTTCACCTGCACAACTGCCAGTAGATCAGCAGTTTTTGAAATACTCAGACCAGCCTGTCTGGCACCAACAACCATGCCACCTTCAAAGTCACTTAAATGCCCTTTCTTCTCCATTCGGATGCTCAATTTGAGCTTCAGCAAGTCATCTTCACCACATCTAGATGCCTAAATGCATTGAATTTATGTCATGTTATTGGTTAATTACACACAAAAACCACGTTGTAGAGTCCCACAAGGTTTAACCACTTCCTGCCGCCTACAGCAGAATAATGGCTGGGCAGTGGTTTCATTATCCTGACTGGATGTCCAGCAGGATAGCCCGTGACCCCGCCCCTGCTGGGGGCATGCAGAGTGGCGATCGGTGATGTGGTTTGTCACTCCGAGCATGGTAAAGAGCCGCCTATCAGTGCTCATCAGTGCTGCATATCAGTGTCACCTATCGGTGATCATTGGCCATCACTTCTACAAAGTGTTTTCCCTTCTCACTAGTGCCCATCAGTGCCACATTATATCAGTGCCGATCAGTGCCGCCTCATCAGTGCCTGTCAGTGCAGCCTCATCAGTGCCAGTCAGTGAAGAAGAAAATACAATTTTATAACAGAAACGAATAACAACTTTTTTTTCCAAAAATTTTGGTCTTTTTTAGTTTGTTTAGCAAAAAATAAAAACCCCAGTGGTGATCAAATACCAAAAAAAAAACTCTATTTATGGGAAGAAAATGATAAAAATTTAGATTGAGTACAGTGTTGCATGATTGCGCAATTGTCATTCAAAGTGTGACAGCGCTGAAAGCTGAAAATTGTCCTGGGCAGGAAGCGGGGAAAGTGCCCACTATTGAAGTGGTTAAGCACGTCTCCCTTTCATCTGGTTAGGGAGCCCTCCATTAACTCATATACCACCAATACTCGAACAACAAGGTGGATATGGGCTCAACCGTTCCCCATCCGCTCAGATGAATACACTTAAGAACCAATCTATTGAATTCCCTATAAATGTGCGACTACTCCCATTCACATACAAAACTTCACCTTTAATACAAAAATGTAAAATTAAACACATATATAACATATTGCCAGGGTTGGGCAGACCTCCCTTCTAGTGCTCAGGTTGCTCAGTTTTAGGTTAGTTGCCCACACTCATCATTCCACAGTGGCTCACCTGATGATCATTTCCTGCTCCTTAGTCTGGCCCACAGCCAGCCCCTTCTGGCTATATAAATTACCTGGCTCATTCTTTGGGTGCCTTCACCTTGGTCAAACATATCTGAAAACTCTGCAAAAGAAAAATTGTGACCTGTCATCATCACAGTGGCATACCTCCATCTATAATTGCATACAGAAAAGGAAAATGATGTCATGGGTCTTTATGTGAGGCACATACATGAAAAGAGTACAAAGAGTATATATTTATTAACATACTGAATAAAATGTTACATGATTTTAACCGAATCCTGACCGGCTCGCGCAGATTTACTGCTGCAAAGTGGCGCTGTAGCGCAAATCGCCGTCTTCTCGATGTCCGCCGGCGAGCCCCGATTGCTTAGGGCAGATGAAAAACGGGGAACTGCCGATGTAAACACGGTGGTTCCCTGCGCTGTCAGGCAGCATCTAAGAGATCTACTGATCCCTGTCACTGGGATCAGTTAGATCTCTTCTGCTAATAGAAAGGGCTGTGCTTAAACAAACTGTAGGAGGAATCGCTAGGTCCCAAATTTAGGATGAAATGAGAGGGTTAATCTCAAGGCAATACAATATAAGTCCAACAATAAATAAAAAAGTATTGATGAGCCTTCAATCCCAATCTGTTATGCCAGAATAATGTAGAACCAGTCCTCCATCAAAATATATGGATCTTGTAATAAAAGACACCCAGAGTGCTGTATGAGAATTCTGTGCAATCCACCACCGAATTATGAAAGGCTTACCAGACTAAAAGATAGTGACGCTTGTGGCTTTTCCCCAGCCAGGGGTATGTGATGAATCCCTTCTGGGTCTCTGCGCCAAGATGTCTCACACCGTATCTCAAACCAGTTGCATGGTCAATCCAGATGTGCCATATAAAGTAAATAGACTGGCATAGTGTAATACAATCACACAAGTTTAACCCCTTCCTTACTGGGCACTTAAACCCCCCTCCTGCCAAGACCAATTTTTGGCTTTCAGCGCTGTCGCATTTTGAATGACAATTGCGCGGTCGTGCGACGTTGTACCCAAATAAAATTTGTGTCCTTTTTTTCCCACAAATAGAGCTTTCTTTTGGTGGTATTTGATCACCTCTGCGTCATTTCTGATCGCCGCTATAAACAAAAAATGAGCGTCAATTTTGCAAAAAAGAACAATATTTTTTACTTTTTGCTAAAGTACAAATCCATTAAAAAACATTATTCATCAGTTTTGGCCGATATATATTCTTCTACATATTTTTGGTAAAAAAAAAAATCGCAATCGGCGTATATTGATTGGTTTGCGCAAAAGTTATCGCATCTACAAACTGGGAATTGATTTATGGCGTTTTTATTATTTTTTTTTTTTACTAGTAATGGCGGCGATCTGCGATTTTTAGCAGGACTGCGATATTGCCGCAGAAATGACGGACACTTTTTTACACATTTTTGGGACCAATGACATTTATACAGCGATCAGAAATTTAAATGTCCACTGATTACTGTGTAAATGTCATTGGCAGAGAAGGGGTTAACCTGCAGGGGGCAGTGAAGGGGTTAAATATGTTCCCTGGGTGTGTTCTAACTGTGGGGGGGTGGGGTTGACAGGGACATGACAGATCTAACTGATCCCAGTGACAGGGATCAGTAGATCTGGCATGCCCCCCCTCACAGAACGGGGAACCGCCGTGTTTACAACGGCGGTTCCCCTTTCTGAGGCTCCTGAAGGCTCCTGAAGGCTCCTGAAGGAGATCGGCGGGTCCGGGCGGACATCGAGTCCGCCCGAGCCACGGGCACGCTCACGCCACTAGGGGGCGCGCGAGGAGCGTGCACAGGGGACGACGTCCATGGACGTCGTCCCGGCATTCCAGATCCGCACTGGAGCCGTACTATGGCAATAGCGCGGATCTGGAGTGGTTAAAATGTAATTAAAATCTTACTTACAAAAAAGTAGAGCTAAAATTCACAAAAGCCGGCTGGCAACTCCCATCTTGCGGGCTAGAGGTAACAGCAGTGATGTCAACGCATCCTCCTGATGTACGTTTCATCATAAGAAGACATTGTCCAGGGGATAGGGCGCGCAGCTGAGACACCTCTCTAAATACACATGCCCCACCATTGATCCGAGGTGTGGGCAGCAACCTTTCTTCCATTTTAACTAATGGCAAATCTGCCAGTAACGGCCGATGTGTACTATAATAAAATAGGCTGGTAAATGAAACCGATGGCTGATGAGAACTGGAGTCAAATTTGATTGGCCGATTGCATTTTTTTTTTACCAAAAATATGAGGAAGAAAATATTTTGGCCAAAACTGATGAATAAATTCGTTTTTTTATATTTTTAATTTGAATTTGTATTTTAACAAAAAGTAAGAAACATTGTTTTTTTTGCAAAATTGTTGCTCTTTTTTTGTATATAGCGGTGATCAGAATTGACACCGAAGGGATCAAATACCACCAAAAGAAAGTTCTATTTGTGGGAAAAAAAGGACACAAATTTTGTTTGGGTACAACGTTGCATGACCGCGCTATTGTCAGTTAAAACCACGTAGTGCCGAATCGCAAAAAGTGTTCTGGTCCTAACATTGGAAATCCTTCTGGGGCTGAAGTGGTTAAATTGCATAATAAATAGCAATAATCTGGCCATCAAAGGCCATAAATAAGCTGACATATGACATGATAGCTGGAGTAAAATTCATAAATTTACATATACATGATAAAATCATATGCATGAGCGAGTACATAAAGGATTGTGTAATAATCAGATGGTTAAAGCATTGATAAAACTTTACGCGTTTCGTGGCATACAGCCACTCATCAGGAGTGCAATGCTATGATATTCTGTAACTGTAAACATAAATGAAATGATATATTAATCAAGCTCCTTGAAGAGTACATGACAAGTATAATCATGGAAAAAAAATGGGGGTTCCACTACTTACATGTCAGCTCAAAGGTGTAGCCTAGCTTACAGGAAGGAGGGGAGTGCCAAAACAATGTCTGACCCTGATGGTCCCGTCCCAAATGAAGGAACAGCCAGGATGCAGGTCATGTTGAAATGTGATACATACCAAGGATGGAAAGCACTAAGGGACACATCTACCCCATTCTAATCTGAAAAAAGGTCAAACTTAGGGTAGTATATATATATGTATATGGAGTAAATACATGTAGTATATGATAAATGTTAATAGCTGGAGAGAGTGTCCATACTTGCCACCGAGGATAGGAGGGTGTGGATCACAGAAAAAGTAACAAGACCAATACCAAGGTGAATAGAAATTGTGAGAGTAGGATCAGAAATACCATGGGTGTGTAAATTTGGAAAATCAAGCAGAAAGTGCAAGACCAGGGTGGGGGAAATAGTGACTGTGCATATGTGAGTGAAGTCATGCATACCCCTGACAATAGCAAAGACCTAAAGTGCTGAGGCATGCTAAAATATATAGTGCATAAGTAAGGGAGGACCCCATGGAGGGAGCTTACCTGGGTGTAATTTCCCTTGATATAAATGCCCCATGTGAAGGGCGGGTCTCTGCCAACATCATGCAAGATGCATGGAAGAGACAGGTGTGGGTAACAGATCGCATCTTCCTGTTGAAGACTTACCTGGCTGACATCCCTTCTGGTTCCTGATCCTGTCTGCTGCCTCTGGCTTCCTGATTTACTGGCTTGTTCTGACTACCCATGTTGGCTATCGCACCTTGGCTATGTTTTGACTATGTTTATTATTTGTACCATGTTTTACCATTATATTAAAAGGTGTGATTTTAACTGCATTTTCTGTCTCTGTCTGATTCATACTTCCTGACACATATATCACAAGACATATTGAAACCTTACCCTAGCTAACCTGCTCCTACTGCCTGGCTCAATTGTATATTAATAGGACTCTACAGCTATATATCGCTCCTTCTTCAGACCATTGGTTTGGCACCTAATTCGGTAGAATTTTATATAACATCATATATAAAAAATCAATTCCAAGGAAAACAATGTAAGAGTGAGAAGGATCTTATATATTAGAACTTGGTGTGGAGTTATTTACTTTAAGGTCATCACAAAGGACAAGGGGGCACTCTTTACGTCTAGAGGAAAAAAGATTTCATCTACAAATACGGAAAGGTTTCTTCACAGTAAGAGCTGTGAAAATGTGGAATAGACTCCCTCCAGAGGTGGTTTTGGCCAGCACAGTTGATTGCTTTAAAAATGGCCTGGATTCTTTCCTTAATGTAAATAATATAACTGGGTACTAACATTTTTAGGTAAAGTTGATCCAGGGTGAATCCGATTGCCTCTCGGGGAATCAGGAAGGAATTTTTTCCCCCGTTATAGCAAATTGGATCCATGCTTTGCTGGGGTTTTTTGCCTTCCTCTGGATCAACTGTGGGTGAAGGATTGTATATGGGATTATTTGGTTGTGTATGTGTATATATATATATATATATATATATATATATATATATATATATACTGTATAAATGTTTTTTGTTTTTTTTTTGGTTGAACTGGATGGACTTGTGTCTTTTTTCAACCTGACTAACTATGTAACTATGTAGAAACAAATTCATGGCAGGTCTGTCCTTCAATACAATGCTATAATCTATGCTATTACAGTTGTCTGATGGACTTCCTCATAAAATATGCATGCCAGCTGGGTGGCCACCCACTACAATTTACATGATATTTATATGATATTTACATTACATGATGTACATGACATATACCAAATGAAGCCATAATATTGATATAACATTGTTTTGTATAGCCGTGGAGTCCTAGTAAGATACAAGTGAGCTAGACAGTAGGAGCAGGTTAGCTAGGATATGGTTTTATATGTGGAAATCTTGCAACAAGGTCTGAACAAATTAATGGAGTGGGCAGTCAATTGGCAAATGAGGGTTAACATAGAAAAATTTAAAAAAATGCATTTGGGTACCAAGAACATGAACGCAAACTGCACACTAGGGGGAGAGCCACTGTGGGAATCTAGGATGGAAAAGGACCTATGGGTCCTAGTAGAGAACATGCTCAGCAGTGGAATGCAATGCCAAGCTGCTGCAAGCAAAGCTAAGAAAGTGTTAGCATGCATCAAGAAAGAGATCAACTCCAGGGATAAAGCAATTATTCTCCCACTATACAAGTTACTGATGAGGCTGCACCTCGAGCATGCCATCCTGTTCTGGGCACCAGTCCTCAGGAAGGATGTCCTGGAACTGGAAAGGGTTCAGAGAAGGGCAACAAAACTAATTAAGGGATTGGAGGACCTTAGTTATGAGGAAAGATTACAAGCACTGAACTTATTCTCTCTGGAGAAGAGACGCTTGAGAGGGGATATGATTTCAATGTACAAATACTGTACTGGTGACCCCACAATAGGGACAAAACTATTCAGCGCAAGGGAGTACACAAAGACACGCAGCCATGCACTAAAAATTGAAGAATGTCGGTTTAACCTTAAACTGCGTCTTTACGGTAAGAGCAGTGAGGATGTGAAATTCTCTTCTACAAGCAGTGGTTTCTGCTGGGAGTATAGATAATTTCAAAAAAACTATTAGATGCGCACCTAAGGGACCACAACATTGAGGGATATACAATTTAATACTGACATAAAAACACACACATAGGATGGACTTATGTCTTTTTTCAACCTCGCTGACTATGTAACTATATGTTATCTATGTGAATGGGAGTAGTTGCACATTTATATCCACAGCTCTCTTTCTCTCTCTCCCCCTCCATTGGGACATTAGAAGTCTAGACCCTATACGGAATTCAATAGATTGGTTCTCATCTGAGTGGATGGGGAGGGTCTAAGCCCATATCCACCTTGTTGTTGGAGTAGTTGATTGGCTGATTAGCAATTTGTGTTACCAAGCAATTTAACAGATGTACCTAAGAAAGCAGCCAGTGAGTGTATATTATTGTGCAAAGGTTTTAGGCAGGTGTGAAAAAATGCTGTAAATTAAGAATGCTTTCAGAAATAAGGGCAGCACAGTGGCTTAGTGGTTAGCCCTTTGTTTGGCAACACTAGGGCCGTTGGTCCAAATCCCAGCCACAGCACTACCTGCCTGGAGTTTGTTAGTTTAATATGTTTTATTATGTGTACATATGAATGTGAGTTAGGGGCTTTAGATTTTAAAGGCATGTATATTACATATATTAAGTACTGTGTAAATTAATGGAGCTATATGCCTGTAATACATACATATAAGTGTTAATAATTTATTATTAACAAAACAGAAAATCAAATCAATATTTGATGTGAACACCCTTTGCCTTCAAAACAGCAGGTTTAGTTACACTTGCACTCGGAAGGTAGGTTGTTCCAAACATCTTGGAGAACTAACCACAGATCTTCTGTGGATGTAGGCTGCCTCAAATCCTTCTGTCTCTTCTCTGACTCTGTTGACTCTGTTGAGATCAGGGCTTTTTGGGGGCCAAACCATTACTTCCAGGACTCCTTATTCTTTATGCTGCAGATAGTTCTTAATGACATTGGCCGTATGTTTGGGGTCATTGTTCTGCTGCAGAATAAATGTGGGGCCAGTCACATGCCTCCCTGATGGTATGGCATGATGGATAAGTATCTGCCTGTATTTCTCAGCATTGAGGACACCATTGACCCTGACCAAATCTCCAACTCTATTTGCAGAAATGCAATTCTAAACTTGCAATGAACCTCCACCATGCTTCACTGTTGCCTGCAGACACTCATTATTGTACCGTTCTCCAGCCCTTCACCAACAAACTGCCTCCTGCTATAGCCAAATATTTCTCATTTTGACTCATCAGTCCAGAGCACCTGCTGCCATTTTTCTGCACCTCAGTTCCTATGTTTTTGTGCATAGGTGAGTTGCTTGGCCTTGTTTCCACATCAGTGGTATGACTTTTTGGCAGCAATTCTTACACGAAGGCCGCTTCTGGCCAGACTTCTTTGGACAGTAGGTGGATCTACATGGGTCCCACTGGTTTCCACCAGTTATGTGCTGATAGCACCGCTAGACATCTTCCAGTGTCGAAGAGAAGTAAGCATGATGCTACATTAAGGTTCCTTGGCTGACCACTGCATCTTCGGTCCTCAGCGTTGCCCATTTCTTTGTGCGTCTTTAAAAGAGCTTGAACAGCATACGTTTAAACCATGGGGTGCTTTGAACTCTTTGCCTTGCTACTTAAGTATAATTACCTTGTGTCTTGTTGCTGTGCTCAATCTTTCCATGGTGCATGACCTATGACATTAAATCTGTCTTCCAGTTTTAAGCCTCCTACACCACTGTTTCTGTTTCAGTTAAAATGTCACTAAACCTGCATCATAGAAAAAAAAAAATATCAATAAATTCTGTATTTCATGCTGTTCATACTCACTATGAGATTCATTTTCTGTATTCTGCAAAAAAACCTGGTTGAACCTGCTGCTCTCTATCTCCAACTTCTATTCATGTCCCCAATTCAGCTAAGGATTTTGCAGCAGTGGTGGCAACTCTGTACATGCTCAGTTTTAAGTGAGTTTCTATGCTAAACTTTTCCTCCCTAACATCTGAGCAACCCATGTAACTATAGAGTCACACATGTGGGTGTATACAATCTGGTAAATGACAGCCCACCCCTCCCCCCCGTCCTCCACCATGCTAACCAGCTAAAAACAATGGGGTGGGATATTACATGTAGATTGATGGAGAAATCATATCCCTCTTATTCTGACAAACAAGCTGGGGGGGCATATTTATGTAATCAATATTTCATTTGAAATATATATTTGCATGCAAATTTCTTTCAATCATTTTATTCCATTTTCAAAAAGAGAGGATACGGTATACATACAAACATACTATCAAAAGTGTAAAAAAACACACATAGTAAATTACAAAGCATCCATTGAGCATATGCAAAAAATTGGGTAGTGGAAAATTGGGGAGGTAGGGTGGTCTCCCTTGATATAGAAGGGGCACATTCTAATAGGGCTAAAAATATAGAACTAAGTCATGAGAAGGGAAATCACTCATAAAGTGGAACCCCATCCATTTTCCACTATTCATGCATATGATGTGGATGAAACTTGTTTCAAAAATTATACAATCAAATAAAGTCTGCAAAGGTAAAGTACCTTCAAACACTGAAAAAAGGTAAAGGAAAGGGAGAGAGAGAAAGGCAAAGGAAGGAGAGAAAAGGGGATCTCCCAGACAGGAGGAGAGACAAACACTGGGGAGACCCGTAACCCATAGGATTTGTAAAAGATTAAGAAGGCTCTTGTATATAGTTGATCCAAGGTTCCCAAATCTGATCAAATTTCTGGACTGAGTCCTGAAGTATACTAACTGCTATTTTTTGGCCATGATCCAGCCTGGGCCGTAGATAATTTTTTGTCCGGGGGGGGGGGGGGTTCAGCAGC
>BLSH010086092.1:894176-910792 GCA_018402905.1 Glandirana rugosa
AAAACCGAACGAACGACGGACTCTCTGCCATTAGTGTCTGGTGAAAGGTGGTGACGACACGACGGTAACTCCATTCACTCAGACACCGTTGACCGTTTTACTAAGTGATTAGTGACCTAAGCACCCAATGGTAAAAGGTGATTGCAGGTTTTCTTCATCACATCCTAGTGTGAACCGGGGCTTATTACTGCCTTTTCAACACAATTAAATAAGGGCCAGGGTACTAAGGGCAGTAAACAGTCCAGCCTGGCTCTGGGAGCAATGTTGTTGTGCCTGGCAACCCCTCAGCCCTTTGGCTCTGCAGTCAGCACCACAACATAGCTGACAGAGCCAGGCTGGACTGTCAGTACCAACCAAGCAGTGGAAAATGGTAACCCACGAATCCAGTGATTAGTGAATCATTTTGCCAGTTGCCACAGACTCACTTACCTCAATGGCAGCACAGCAGTGGTGGAAAGTGGTCTGTGATTACCGTCTCTCAGGCAGCAAGCAAGCCAAAAAGGAAAGAGGGAGGCTCAGCTCCTTAGCAGCAGTACTGCTACCTTGCATGTTCTCTGCTCCATTCTATTCCGAAGTCCATGGCGGGACGCACAGAGTGAAGAGACAGTCGGGCATGGTGGGCGGGACTACAGACGCCACCCGCTCCCACTGTGTCTATGATCGGTCTGCCGGGAACCCAGAACAGCCTGGTCATAACAGCATAACGTAAGTGCCTGTGACAGTGTGCCTTACACCCGACCTGCTGCATCCACTTCGCCCGCAATACTGACTGCTGTGCTCCGCTGTTTGTTGTTGCGGTGCTGGCGCCATGAGAGACGACAGGACAGAGACACTTTTTATTTTTGGCAGGATGCTCTGGGGGAGGTTTTAACACCCCAAACCCCCCCTTATCTACAGCCCTGGATGCAGGTAATCTTTTTTTTGGCTGCTGCAAATGTAACAGATGTCAGTATGAAATGCATACGTTTCCGGGAACTTTTAAAGGTCTTGGCTATGTTTTCATTTAGAAGAGCTATTTGAAGCATCTTGGGAATTGCAGATCCTGTGACCATGCGCAGCAAATGAAAGATTTTTTTTCCGCGTATTCACAGGTTCTGTCTGCGTTCTCTGTTCTCTAAATCCTCTTTTTGGATCTGGAGTTGAGAGATTGTATGCTTAAGGGATGAATTTTCCTCCTCCAGCACTTGTGTGTATTGTAATAAATCATCCAGCTTATTTTCAAGAGTGTCCGTTCGTTCCCCTAGTGAGTCCAGTTCTCCCCTGAGTTCCTGAGAATGGTTCCCCCACAGTTTGGGAAATAGTGTGTGTCAGTTGCTGCAGTAAACCCTGCAGCTTTTCGTCTAACAGCTCTGGGGTGAGCATTGCCTGGGACTCTGTCACCTCTCCGATCGAGGGGGGCTGGATCAGGAGATTTTCGGCCGAATCAGGTATCCCCACGGGTCACCCTGGGAAATCGAGACCGGGGATGCAGGCCTAGTCAGAAACCGTTCTAGCGTGGCGGGAGGCCGGGGGTCTGACGGCGGCTGGTCAACGTTCTTTTGCCACCCAATCTTACCCATGAGGTGCCTGGGGTAAAGGGGGTAATGCCGGGATGACCCCTGTGGCTGAAGGCTGCTGATAAAGCGGTACAGGAGTCTCAGAAAGCGGGCTGAGACCGGAGCTCTGCAGCTAAGCGTCCGCCACCTTCAGAAGCCACGCATGCGCCCAAAATGAAAGATTTTGTTCCAATAGCTCCTTATACGGGGGCAATTCCACCAGATGTGAACCTACAAGACCACAGCCTTGGAAACATAGAGGAGAGGTTCCCGGATATATCTTAGCTAATTTTACGGGAACCTGGTACCAGTGAGTGAGGAGTTTGACACTGGCCTCCATCAGGGAAATGTTAACCATTCCCTTAAAGGAGCGTTGAAAACATTGGTGTCAGGTGTCCAGTACCCAATTGACATCAAGCTCCTGTTCCCAGCCCCAAGCCGAATGGCATCACTGGGTTGAAAAAGGGCTAAGGATATTAGTGTTAAATAAGATTACAAAACATGCATACAAAATTTGAACTACAGTAGATGTGGAGGAATTCACCACATGGAAAAGTTCCAAATGGAGGGTGACTATTGTAAAAAATTAAATAATTATAGCAACAGTAAGTCTTAAATGGGAGAGAGCCGAGGAAGCACAAAAGGACCCTCCAAGGATCTTGCAGACACATGGCAATCCAACAAGTGGGACTATTAAAAAACTAAAAGAGAGGGTGAGGGGGGGGGGAGGAAGGGCATAAAAGTGATTGATAATCAAATGTTTGTTAGGGTGAACACGGGACAATGGCATTGTCCATCAGGCCTAGAGAGAGGGGTGAGTGAAATTGAAACAGAGGGAGAGCAGTCCAGAGATGGGTGGCAAAGAGTTGATGAACCCCTGGGCATGACGGTCAAAATCATGGAGGATGAGCGTCCTTTGACTTCTTGATTTGCTGCTTTTGCCAAACAGGGGTTATCGGACTCTGCAGAGGAGATGGCTTAGATGCTTGTGCGAAGAAGCTGACAATGGTTCTTGAGATATATTTCCCAGGTGAAGAAGAAGGCGTTCCCCATCATGAATTGAAGTAAAGCTGTAGGTCTTGTTCTGATAAGCAGAACTCAGACGGAAAGGAAACGACCACCAGTACTTTATGGATTTCTGGGACAAGATGTGTAGAAGCGGTTTGAGTGAGCACCTCCTCTGGATGGTAGTAGGGGACAGGTCAGTGAAAACTTGAACCAAGTGACCCTGAATTGCGAGTCGTTCCATGTTTCTGGAAAGTTTCATGATGTCTTCTTTCACCCTATAGAAATGAGGCTTCACCACAATGTCCCTGGGCAATCCAGCAGAGCGTGGTGGCTGTAACACTCTGTGAACTCTGTCTAATTCAAGACGGTGATCAAGAATGTCTAGAATTAGCTCTTTGATAAAGGAACATGTTGCTGCTTGGACATCCTTAATGGATTCTGGGAGGCCTCTAATTCTAAAATTGTAATGTCTGGACCTATTTTCCAGATCAACAATCTTGGCAAGAGCATTATCCAGCTGACATTGTAAATCCTCGATGGGAGCTGTGTTTTCATTGGCCCTGGCTACTGTGTGCTCTACCTTTTGTTCTATTGCCTATATTCTGGCACCCAGATTGTGGAGGTCAACTTGTATATGTAGCATCCTGGTCCTAAACAGGGCTGCTATCAAATTTAGTTGTTTAAGGTGGTAACTAGCCTGGCAAATTGGTAGTTAGGATCCACTGGTTCCTGTCCTAAGCCTGAGTCTGGTGTTTAGTCTCTCCCTTCTGTCAATAGGTGGCGTGTTGCCTTTGACATTAGGATGATGGATCACAAAGAATTTGGGTTATGAGTAAATATGTTGTTTCAGCCAATCAGCAGGAGTTTCTTTCTACTGAGCATGTTGGGATAGTCTACTTATTCGGAAGGAGTCAGGTGATCAGTGTTCTTTTTCACCTGGGCGGCTGCCTGGGTGGATGTGTGTCGAATAGCTCCAGGTTGCTAGACCAGAAGTCAGGAGCTCCTGGCTGCTAGGTCTGTCTGAGGTCTATCCAGGAATCTGAGCAGCAGCATTGCATTAGGCTTCAAGTCGGAGGCCTAGCCAAGTTGAGGAGGCTCTGCCTGAGAGAGAGCCAGACCGGTGCCAGTGATAAAGGAGAAGCAGTTGCCACAAAGGGACGACCCCTCCTGATACCAGAAGCAGGTGTAGAAAGGATGGAGTTTTGAAGAAGTATCAGAGCAGACTCTTCACTAGCTGGGGATGGTGGAGAAGTGGGAAAGCTTCAGTAGACTCATCCAGGAACCCAGCAGGTGGCGTGGGTGCACCTTGAAGATAAGTACAGTGGGTAGCTGCAAGTCAAGCCAGAAACCCAGCAGGTAACATGAGTGAAGCATGAGGGATGCAGCGGTTAGCTGAGAGAAGAGCTCAGGGGATCCAGTGGGTGGCTGGGAGTCACAGAAGTCTACTGAAAGAATGGGAACTCAGTGCAAAGATCTACAGTGGGATACTGTGAGATGTGAGTGAAGATCTACAGTGGGATACTGTGAGTTACGTGTGCAGATCTACAGTGAGATATTGAGAGTGAAGCATTGCTATAGGAGACAGCTGTTGCTACCAAGGTACAGATTGCTGCATTCAGCTTAAAGGCCCTTTTCTGTATTGCTGTCTGCCTATTTCTATTTTTGTCTGCCAATTTGCCATTGCATTTGCCTAAGAGTGTCCCGTGCCCTAACTCTCTCTCCCCTGTACCTGCTAAGAGAAATAAAACTCTCTTTGTTCATTTTTACAAAAAAGTGATTAGTGCCCGTCATTCCATCTTGCAATACACCCATTATGCCTAGTAATCTGCACCCTGAGGAGGAACGTCAGCTCTCCCTGACTCTGGGGGTCATCATCAGGCCTCTGGAGGTTGAGGAGACCGCTACAAATAGTTGTTGTAATTTGAGTGGCTGTTTGTGCCAGTCCCCTGGATAACATCTTAGAGAAGGTAGTCATCACTGCAGAGAGATTTAGAGGGGTCTCCTGGGGGGTTTGGACATGCAGGCCAGGCATTGTTGGGCTTCCCTCAAAGTCCCCCATGGGGGTCAATAGAAGATCATTCAGAGTTCCCTCTAGTAAGGACTGTGGAAGCTGGAGAGGGAGCAGTAGCCATATGGGTACTCACTGTGGTAGCTCCATTATGAGGATAAAATTCCATAGTTGTTTCAGTGTCCTCTCCCCCTGTGTTATCCTTGTGCTGTGAGCTGGGCACCATCTTGGAAAGGCCTGGAGCCCGAGAATTGGCACATAGCTGGCACATGGCGGTGGTCCCTGAGAGCCTGCTACCTCCGGATTGCGGTGGGGTGCGAGATCGCTCTGACTGGCAGCTGCGATGAGGCTCGAATGGCTGGAGTGGGTCGGAGCTCAGGCGGCCATCCTCGGACCTCCGCACATGCGCACTACTTTTGTATGCCAATTTAAAACAGTTTATTGATATTGTTTATTTATTTTTCCTCTGTATTTCAAAGGCTGTTTTTTTGTTTTGAACATATGACCAGCAGCAGGGGATTAGAAGCTCCTCTTGCTTATGTTTCCCTGCAGACAGGCTGGGAAAGAGCTGGGTCATGTGACAGCTGTATATCAATTAGGAAAAAGGTACTTCAATGGTTTTTTTTTAATTAAAATAATTTCAGTGCCATCATACATATACAGAAATAAAAGGATCAATGTAAATTACACAGTGTGTATTTAGTATCACTGTAATGACTGTGTTTCAACCTACATATGTCATTGATGATCATTAGTGCCTGCTTGATATAATTAGTTAATCATACACCTGACTCTAATCCTACAAAATCCCTGACATTGTGCAAGTGTACAAATTGTGTAAGTGTAAAAACTGATGCTGGTATGAAACCAAAGGGTAGTCTCACTGAATATAATTTCTTCTGCTCGCTTACTTTGCATTCTGTAAATTGATAAATATAAACAATTAAAGATGTACTTTTGTATAAATATACTTTTGGAAGCATTCTTACTTTGCAGCATTTCTTCACACCTTAATAAAACTTTTGCACAGTACTGTATACAGTATATAGATATAAATAACATACTGTATATTGATATATAGTATATTGTAACCTGTGATTCAATCCCCTGTGTTTGTTGTGGGCATGGACTTTCCAACATGGCATTTATAGCGTTAGATATTCAGGATGCTGTGTTATATCTGCCGTGTCATGGAGGCGTTAGACACCATCAGGACGGGCAAGGTTTATGAAGCAGCGTTCAGCCGCCATTCACTGACAGAGGTGGACTTGGTGTCTTCATCCTTGTGGAGCTGAATGCCATAGACCCAATACCCATACCCCCTTTTTTGGGGGTGTTTTAATATTGTTTGTTACCCTAAGGGATAATCCTCGCTGCAAAATTAAGCATCCTTAATAGGGATTGTGACCGTCTCTTTACCCTGCAAAAGGGTAAAAGCATGAATGACGACCTGATTCGGGCCAATTGGATTGAAAGTAGGCTAGCCTGCAAGGAAAAAGTGTCAAGGAAGGTGATGCACTGTGCCAGGCCTTCCACTTTATGCTCTGTTATAGGCACGTAGAGATTGCCAAATACCACTTCTTGTGCATAATTAAGGTTACAGCAGAATGCAGATTGACACGCCCTTCACCGACAGGATAGGCCATTTCAACTTGTCCACCTGGTGTGGTTATGTGGGGGCTGGCAAGCTCTGACTGGTACCAAAGGTGGAGGGGAAGTTGAGGGACGTCTGGTAACTATATTAGGGCACTAGTTCACCGCATGAGTGGAGGACTGGCAAATAGCACAAAACAAGGAACATAGATCGGCAAAGTGGCGGCAGAAAAGCTCTGTGTCAATGACACTTCAGTTTGAAGAGCAGCCTAGAGAGCTTGGGTTTCCTGGCTTAGTGGGGTAGGGAACGCCCTTGCGCCGCAGCTCTGCTGTGAGCTTGAGGGTGGTCCACCCCCTAAGGAACTGCACGCTGACACTCTCTGAGCCTGAGGGTGCCAGAGGGGCAGAGCTGAAGTCCTCACTGCCGGCCTGCGACATGGCTCTGGCTATAAGACAAAAACAAGGGGGTGCATGTGTTAAGAGGAGACGTAGCAGTAGGATAGTGAGCAGAGTGGGATACAGAAATCTCAGACAAGGAGGAAAAGGAGAAGTACAGGAAAAGGAACAACAGGTGTAGATAGAGCTGATAGCATTTAGTTGTGTAGAACCCCGTAGAGTAAAAATTTAGAAAACCCAAAAGAGTGCGTGGCAACCGAGGTGAGCCAGGAGGTGACTGGCCAAGTAACCGCTAACTCGGGTGCCTGTCTGTGCTGAGCACAAACCTGAGGACTAAAGCCCTGGGGCATACTGGGGCAAGAAGCTGAAGTCTGGTACGGCCTATGTAGGAGTGTTGTGGTCTGTAGTTTATGACTTATGCTCGGTCTGCTAACACTTGCACTGTAAGCAAGCTCAACGTTTAGCGACACTGTCTGCGTAGATGAAGGGTCGCCCTTCGAAAACAGAGTGTAATGCAGAGACACATGTGATAGTAACTAACGCCCAATGAGCATTCCATATCATGCATGTGAAGTGAACGTTAGTGAAAGGGTGCTGCAGGATAATGTGACAGAGGAACCCATGTACTAAACACCTGACAGACGCAGGATGGAACCTGAACTCAACTGACCTAAGGGAGAAATGACAGAGAAAACGATGAGTGACTCATATGAAAATGCCACTGGAGAGGAGTGGCCAATTAAGTGCCACTAAAAAATTATGTGTGGCTGGTTGTGTGCCACGGGGAATGTGCTTGCAACGATTGCAAAAAGTTATGATGAGATGCATGCTTGCAACAATTGCAAGAAGTTATGCTTGGATGCGTGCTTGCAACGATTGCAAGAAGTTGTGCTCAGATGCATGCTTGCAATGATCGCAAGGGAGTTTGTGTCACTGAAGATGTGTTTGTAGTGACTGGGAGAAGTTTGTATTTCTGTATGTGCTTGCAACGATTGCAAGATGTTTGTGCTGCTGGAGATGTCCTTGAAACCATTGCAAGAAAATAACCTACTGATAGGTGAAAAACAAGGATAGCAGAAGATTGAATGTGTAGGAATGAACTGTGACCCTAATTGGTTGGAGCTGTGCTCGAGAGTAGAGCTGAGCGGACACCTGGATGTTCGTGTTCGGCAGCTTCGGCCGAACTTCGCGCTGTCGTTGCGTAGGCACTGCAGCATGTAGTCGCTCATGTGTGCCAGGCTGCCCAGAGGCAAAGACAAGCTGTCCTCTGTGGGAGGTGTATCATCTGTGTCCTCCGTATCCCCCCAGCCATGCTCCAGTGATGCCCACAAGCTGCGTTGGGTGCCACCCTGCTGTGAACATGGTTCCTCCTCCTCATCATCCTCGACCTCCTCATCCTCCAGAACTGTGCACTGGCTTGAAATTTTTTTACCTGGCCTATGCTGTTGCAGAAACCCACCCTTCGAGCCACTTGTGAATGACTGGCCTGATAACCGTGGAAATGACCCCTCTTCCTCCTCCTCCTCCTGTGCCACATCCTCTTCCATCATCACCCAAAGTGTTTTTTCAAGGAGACATAGAAGTGGGATAGTAACGCTGAAAACAGCGTCATCGGCACTGGCCATGTTTGTGGAGTAAAAGTAGTGGCAGCTGGGAACCATGTACTGTGGGACAGCCACTGCCATCAGGTTTTTAAAACTGTCCGTGTCCACCACAATCTGATACAAGTTGACTGTAGAGTGTATGTTTTTTTTTTGTGTTCATCTTTTTTTTTTTGTTTGTTTTTTATTTTTTGTTTGTTTGTTTTTGTATAAAGCATGTCCAACCTACTGCAGGATGGAACAACCTGAACTCGACTGACCTAAGGAAGAACCGACAGACAATATACCGGAGTGACCGACCTGTGTGCCACTGGAGACAATGAGTGGTCGGATCGTGTGCCACTGGAGACATGCTTGCAACGGTTGCAAGAAAGTAGCCTCATCAGGGAGGTGAAAATGAGGACAAATCGGGCTGACTCGGGTCTGAGTTATGAAGTTGGAGTATTGTGTGTGTTTGAGTAATTGTGACTGTATGAATGGCTTGTATAACGATTGGTTGCTTGTGCCAGGAGCCTCATGAAGGAGACCGAACTGCAGCAAGCTTGTAATGTGTGTGACAACTAGAATCGACATGTGTCGTGCCAAGGATACGAAGCATTATGTCACCGAATCAGGCCATCGTAGAGTGTTAGGGTACTAACCCTTCCTCCAAAACCGAACACATACCAACCACCCAGCCCCCAAGGCTAATCAAGTGCAGTCAAGGCACCGGATGGGTCTAATTACCACCTCAATCAGCCACAGAATCCAAGCAATCAATGCATGCTAATCTCCACATGGATGAGGCAGCAATCCCATTAACAGTGAATCCTATGAGCAACGAAGCCTGTGTGGAGTGATATCGGAGAATGACCAACAGTGGCTTGGAGGCTTGGATCTACAAACTAATTGTATGTTTGTTGATGGGATGACAAACAAGGCAGAGGGAATCTGTGAATCTACAACAACTCGTAGACTCGTAGACATCCTATTACGAAAGCTATGCAGGATAGGAAACTTAACGAATCGTAACATTCCGTATGAAATGAAAAGGTTCAAACCCTACCTACAACAGTGAGCGAGAACCGCCGATGAAGACCACAAACTGAGAAGCCGCAACACACTGGTAATCAAATGCACAGACTCACAAACACGAAGTGAGCTGGGAAGAGTCAGCCTAGTGATGTGGTTTAGTGCACCAGAGCCGACAAAGACCACAGGTGAGTGGTCTGCTTAAATACCCTCCGGGCTCCTCCCATAAATTCAAGCAACCATACTGGCCTTCTTATATCATAGCTCCCAACTGTCCCTGATTTCGAGGGACTGTCCCTGATTTGAAGCGATGTCGCTCTGTCCCTCTTTCCTCCTCATTTGTCCCTCATTTTGGTCGGATCTGTATAGTTTTATATGAAATGCACTGTTTATCTTTCATTTTATCTGATATATATAGAGTATCTCACAAAAGTGTGTACACCCCTCACATTTTTGTAAATATTTTATTATATATTTTCATCTGACAACACTGACGAAATGACACTTTGCTACAATGTAAAGTAGTGAGTGTACAGCTTGTATAACAGTGTAAATTTCCTGTCCCCTCAAAATAACTCAACACACAGCCATTAATGTCTATACTTCTGGCAACAAAAGTGAGTACACCCCTAAGAGTCGGATCACACAGGGGCGATCAGACTTCAGGCGCGGCTTTGTAGGCGATTTGAATGCGACTTCAAGGTGACTTCAGCGTGATGTTGGTCGATTTACAACGCGACTTAAAGCAACCTCCATGCCAGGCGACTTTGCCTGTGGCCAATCAGAGAATATAGCTCTTCTGACATCATTCCTTTTACCTGGGTAAATTCTTTTCTTTTTCCTGTAAAGTCACTTCAATAAAGATGGGGATCCGACTTTGAGGTGACGTCCATTGAAATCTATGGGCACGAGTTGGCTAGAAGTTGCCTTGAAGTAGTTCAGGAATCTTTTCTAAAGTCGGAGCGACTTCAGTTGTGTACATTAAGATGGCTCTCATTCACTTCAATGGCATTTCATATGTCAAGCTACTTGGGGCTACTTGGGGCGACTCAAGTCAGATCCCAAGTCACTGTAGTGTGAACCGGCTCTGAGTAAAAATGTCCAAATTGGGCCCAAATTGTATTTTGTGTGGTCACCATTAATTTCCAGCACTGCCTTAACCCTCTTGGGCATGGAGTTGACCAAATCTTCACAGGTTGCCACTGGAGTCCTCTTCCACTCCTCCATGACGATATCACGATTCTGGTGGATGTTAGAGACCTTGTGCTCCTCCGCCTTCCATTTGAGGATGCCCCACAGATGCTCAATAGGGTTTAGGTCTGGAGACATGCTTGGCCAGTCCATCACCTTTACCCTCAGCTTGCTTAGCAAGGCAGTGGTCATCTTGCAGGCATGCTTGGGGTCATTATCATGTTGGAATATTGCCCTGCAGCCCAGTCTCCGAAGGGAGGGAATCATGCTCTGCTTCAGTATGTCACAGTACATGTTGGCATTCATGATTCCCTCAATGAACTGTAGTTCCCCTGTGCTGGCAGCACTCATGCAGCCCTAGACCATGACACTCCCACCACCATGCTTGACTGTAGGCAAGACACACTTGTCTTTGTGCTGGTTGTTGCCACATATGCTTGACACCATCTGAACCAAATATGTTTAACTTGATTTCATCAGACAACTGTTTCTATATATTTCATTAATTTAGCTGCACACCATTATCCCTTTCGCTGCCAGAGCCGTTTTTGCATACATGCTTGAAAAATAATTTTAGCCCTGAAGATTACATAAAACCTCTAAAACATATATTTTCTGAAGCAGACACCCTGGAGGATCAATAATGGTAGTTCCAATTTTTTATGTCACATGATATTACAGGAAAGGCCTAGAAAATGCAAGATTTCAGTAAAAATACCAGAAATATCTTTTGTTGGGCACACAAAAGTCATAAATCACCCAATTTTTTGGTGAAATTTAAAAGACAAGGTTGCACCGAGTAGATACCCAACATGTCAAATCTTAAATTTGTGTACGTCCGCCGTGAATTGGCGACAAAACTTCAGTACCCTATATTTTCCATAGGCAACACTTTAGAAGCCCCCTATAGTTCATGAGTTTAGTGTTACGGAGGAGGTCTGGTGCTAGAAATATCCACTCCAGTGTGCAAGACAGTATGTAACATGTGTATCACAATCAATGTTTTCATGAGTAGGTGTTCAGACGCGCGCGGTTATGTTCATAGGTGCGTATATGTGGGGTGGCCTCAAAAATTTTGGGAGGGGGATGTGTGTCCGCTCTTCTCCTTCCCCTCTACTCGGCAGCACCTGCTCTGTCGGTCTCAGGCCCACAGATGGTGCCATTATCAATGTTGTGTGGAAGCAAATGGGCAGCAGCGCAGGCGCCCCAATGCTTCCATCTGACAGGCAGGAGTCTGCTTGTCAGATTTATACACAATCCTGGTGGCTGCAACCACTAGGAATGTGTGTAAACTCTCCTGCTGTCAGGTCAGTATCACGTATGGACCTGGCAGCGAAATTACCTTCTCTAAGAATAAATTTACACAACCTGTGCTGGTCACATGCATTTCCATATCTGCAGGCAAAATACACTGCTCTTTAGTAGACATCCAGGGGTGCCACCCTCATGCATCAGAAACCACAGCATGTTTTCTGGTGTGTGAAAGCGCATGGTTTACGGTTGTGTGCAGCTGCATTTTGAAAAAATGGTAGGACTTCTGCAAGTACAGCAGCCTATTCAAATGAATATACTGTTGTGCCCAGGGCTGTCTTATTGCATGGGCACTGGCCAGGTGCATAGGAACCCTATGATAATCTTGCATTAGGCTCTGCCACTGAGGCAGACAGGAGATATGAAAACAGCATCACTCACTTCTCTTATCAGCATATCAGCAGGGACTAAGAGAGGCACAGCAATGCTTCTTACTCTTGAAAAATGCGGCCAGGCGGGGGAAGGGAGATGCCATTTTTTTGGGTATTCTAGTACAGCTTCGACAGCTGTCGATTTGCAGAGATGGAGCGGGTAGTATTCGGCAGAGCTGTGCACAGGGAAAGCTGCCTCCTGAGTCCAGACCTGTCCCGCCTCCGTTCAATGTAGTACTCAGCATACAGGCATCTTAAGCCTTGTACACACCACTATTTGTTTTTTCGTTCAACCCAGCAGGTTGAATGAAAAAAGATGACAGCTCTGGTAGGAGCCACTGTACTAACAATCTGAAGTTAGTGCAGCGATCTCCCCTGCTGTCCTGCCCTGCTTGTGTACTAATAGGGGGGACAGCCTCCCGCCAAAACACTCTGGTCAGTGCTTTCAGCCATTTTCCAGCATGTTCCTCCGACAGAAGCTGTCCAAACTTATGTTGGACTGCTTGCTATACACATGGCCGTTTTTTATTGAACTGTCAATATCGTTCGACATTTGGCCCATGTGTACTAGGCTTTACTCAGTGATGCAAGTGCCAAACATTAGTCAGCCAAGTACTGTAAGCTGTGGTTTTTCAAAAGGCTATGTGTGAATGTATGTGTGTGTGCGAGTTTATGCATGTATGTGAGTGTGTATGTATGTGTGTGTGTATATACTGAATGTGTGTGAGTTTATGTATGAGTGTACATGTGTGTGCATGTACGTACATACAGTATGTATGTACATATGTGTATGTATGCATGTGCATACATATAATTATATGCATGTGTGTTTATGTATGTATGTTTGTATGTTACTATTCGGCCTTGTTCACACAAGGATATTTAAATGTACACCCATGCGAGGGCTGTGTTTGCTTGCACAGGCATGGGGTACACAGGTGTTGCATGCATCCCTGTACAGGCAGTCCCATTCATGGTGGTTACGACGTAGCAGCTGCATGAGCAGAGCCAAACAGTGCCAAATTTGACATCCATGTGGGTATGGGTCCCCAAACATAGACAGTGTGGATTTGAGGACCTATACACACATGGATGTCAGATCGGGAGCAGCGGTTGTGTCCATGTAGCCGCTGTGTCCTAACTAACTTGAATGGGATTGCCTGCATGAGAATGCATGCAACACCTGTGCATTTCCATGCCCGTGTGGGCAAACATGGCCTCCGCACAGGTGTAGGCTTAAGTATGCCCGTGTGAACATGGCATAACAGTACCATACAAAAATAAAATACATATATACAGGCACAGACAGGCTGGAGAGGCATTTATGACAGGGAACATTATGTACAGGGAGGGGGGATAACGTAAAAAAGGAGTGGGAGTTAGGGTTGCCACCTTTTCTTCAAGCCAAACCCGAACACTTTAGCCACACACAGCAAAATAGTATTTTTAAGGGAGAACGCTGTGGAGTGGTGTAAAGGGGCACTCTAATGTAAGAGGGTTTCTGATCACCAAACCTCCCACTTACTTCAGAGTTCTTAGCATTCCCCCTTACATTAGGGTTCCCAATGCCCCCCTTACATCAGAGTCCATACGGCACCCCTTACACCTTACCTTAGTGTACTCACTCACTTGAAAGCAGGAGAGAAGGCAGGGAAGGCAGAGACTTCAGTAACAGACAGTGGAAGGTGCGCTCACTCACCCGAGGATGGAGGCTCAGGCATCAAAGCCTTTCATCCACGATGTATCTGCCGGTTGCTGAACTTCAAACTTCCAGCCCACACATCCCTTTCCTGTGGAACAGAATGCCGGGGATTGGAGTGTGGGTGGGCAGACAGATGGTAGGGTCGGGAGGAGGACGAGCAGATCAAGCCCTTTCTCCTCTGCTGTCTGTGTATGGGGGTGGGGTCCGTGTGAACACCTATGCACTCAGCGGTTGCGGCACTTGGTTACTTGGGGAGCCCAGAGTCCATTCTGAATATTGTGTCTCGGTTTCAGGTGGCCTGAAACCTTGACACGTGATTCAAAACCCGAGCTGTCCGGGTGGCAATCCAGTGGGAGCAGTATGTACAGGGGAAAAGACAGTCAGTGTATACAGGGGGACAGTGTGTATAGAGGGCAGGACAGTGTGTACAGGGGGTACATTTAATTTGGGAACATTCCCTAGTTGTGTTTATTTGTTGTTTCAGACTAAAAAGCCGTGCCCAATATTTAGCATAATTTAGCTATACCCACTTTTTGCCATAGGTCGCCATCTCCCTGGTAGGGCCCCAGTGCATTACTCTGCCCAGGGGCCCATGCTGCTATTAAGATAGCCTTGACTGTGCCCATGCATACATGGCATGCAGGAACTGCACAAGTGTGGGTCTAGCCTCACGCTCAGGTGTCCTTTTTCAATGTGGTGTACTAAACTGGTTACCTAACTGTAAGTGTGTACTTTTAAGTGATCACAAAATTGTGTTTGCCTTTGCAGCTGCTATTGACATTGAGTAGTATTTCTAAGCTTTTACTTTGACCATTACCAGAACCCATAGCAAATAATATATAGTATAGTGCAATGAAAGAGAGTGAAGCATTTTGTGTAAAAGCACGCATTTGTTAGCAATAATAGAAGAAAGAAATGAAACATACTTCTGTTTCTGGTAAAATAATAATCCAAAACTTTAGAAATTGATTTTACTTAACTGTAATCAATCTTGTGAAATAACGCAAGAAAGCCCTAACAGCCAAATAATGTTCCTCTAGGAAACACATTCGTTTAGAAAGAAGAAAAAAAAATATTCCTTTATAAATAGAATTTAAGTCAGTATCTTGTTTCACAGAGAAATACATCTAAATGACATTTCAACATATTAATAATTCAGTATACTATTGTCAATAATATATTTTATAAAGAACATATAGACCGCACCATAATCTCAGGCTTCTCATATATCAAGTGGCTTTCACTGTGATATAAGTACTAAATATGATATCTATTACTAAAATTCATTATCCTTTTCTTTGGTGTTAGAGCTGAATATGAACTCATGGGATATGAACCAGTATGTCTCATAGAATGAAGAATGACTGCTTTTGTGCCATATTCCCACAATGTAGTTTATACTTTTTCTGTATTTTCTGCTTCAAAATGCATCTTTATTTTTTTTTTCTTAAATATCTTTACTGCTCACTGAGAATCTTTTTCTTAGCAGGAGTGTAGCTGTATATAATTGGGCCCCAAATGAAATATTTGGGAACACATGGGTTTTCAGTTCTTAAGTGGAGCACCAGACAAAAAGCTAAAGGTACTGATAAAATACAGTACATATACAGTGTAATTAAAATTAATCATGTTGTCATTTTATGTAGGTAATTTGGTGATTCACACACCCCCGTTACACTGTGTAGTCAGGAGAAACACTCTAATACTTATTGGTTTTGATGTTTTCTTTCTGGATAACTTATCTGATAACTAAGATGATGCTCATTCACTGGGACTGATTTGCTTGAATGTTCGTAAATGAGATGGAACTATGTTCATTTTGAATACAAAGTTTATTATTATTATTCAGGATTTATATAGCGCCAACAGTTTACACAGCGCTTTACAATATAAAAGGGGGACAATACAGGTACAATACAGTAGAATACAAGAGGATTAAGAGGGTCCTGCTCAGAAGAGCTTACAATCTAATGGGGGGGTGGGAAGTGGTACAAAAGGTTCTAACTGTGGGGAGTGAGCTGATAGAAGTGGTAAAAGATTAGTTGGAGGTGTGGTAGGCTTCCCAGTTATATGTAACATATGTTAAAAAACAGACCAGCTTTATTGTATTTACTAGGATTTACTAAGTGAACAGTCTCTATTGCTTTGGTAAATTAACCCTAGTGTTCTATTAGAAAGCTGAAAGAAGATTTGACATCTGCTGAAGAAGTATTGATATATTGTGGCTTTCACGACCATATTAAAAAGACCATTCAAGCAAGCAAGATTAAAAAAAAAACATGCAATGATATAACACTGCCAGAGATTGGGTTTTGCATAATAGTAGTAGTAGTTTTTTAGTTGTGTGCTGCAGAGTGAAGAATGTCAGAGTATAGAAAAAAAGTGTCTATATATATATATATATATATATATATATATATACTGTGTATATATATATATATATATATATACATATAAATATACACACTTGTGCTCATAAGTTTACATACCCTGGCAGAATTTGCGATTTCTTGGCCATTTTTGAGAGAATATGAATGATAACACAAACACATTTCTTTCACTCATGGTTAGTGTTTGGCTGAAGCCATTTAATATCAATCAACTGTGTTCACTCTTTTTAAATCATAATGAAAACAGAAACTACCCAAATGACTCGGATCAAAAGTTTACATACCTTGGAGATTTTGGCCTGATAGCATGCACACAGGTTGACACAAAGGGGTTTGAATGGCTATTAAAGATAATCATCCTCACCTGTGATCTGTTTGCGTGTAATTCGTGTGTGTGTATAAAAGGTCAATGAGTTTCTGGACTCCTGACAAACGCTTGCATTTTTCATCCAGTGCTGCACTGACATTTCTGGATTCTGAGTCATGGGGAAAGCAAAAG
>BLSH010086092.1:910802-927452 GCA_018402905.1 Glandirana rugosa
GGTCTTTGAGTAACTGGAAAATATGTGTGTGTGCTTAATGTGCGTTTGTCTAGTGTCCACTCCTACTAATACATATAAATATACACACTTGTGCTCATAAGTTTACATACCCTGGCAGAATTTGCGATTTCTTGGCCATTTTTGAGAGAATATGAATGATAACACAAACACATTTCTTTCACTCATGGTTAGTGTTTGGCTGAAGCCATTTAATATCAATCAACTGTGTTCACTCTTTTTAAATCATAATGAAAACAGAAACTACCCAAATGACTCGGATCAAAAGTTTACATACCTTGGAGATTTTGGCCTGATAGCATGCACACAGGTTGACACAAAGGGGTTTGAATGGCTATTAAAGATAATCATCCTCACCTGTGATCTGTTTGCGTGTAATTCGTGTGTGTGTATAAAAGGTCAATGAGTTTCTGGACTCCTGACAAACGCTTGCATTTTTCATCCAGTGCTGCACTGACGTTTCTGGATTCTGAGTCATGGGGAAAGCAAAAGAATTGTCAAAGGATCTGTGGGAAAAGGTAGTTGAACTGTATAAAACAGGAAAGGGGTATAAAAAGATATCCAAGGAACTGAAAATGCCAATCAGCAGTGTTCAAACTCTAATCAAGAAGAGGAAAATGAGGGGTTCTGTTGAAACCAAACCACGTTGAGTGATAATAAATGGCTTCAGCTAAACACTAACCATGAGTGAAAGAAATGTTTTTGTGTTATCATTCACATTCTCTGAAAAATGGTCAAGAAATCATAAATTCTACCAGGGTATGTAAACTTATGAGCACAACTGTATATATATATATATGTAGCACCCCCATAGTATAGGTGCATTTTGTAGCAGGGTTTTGCTCGGAGAGGCAAAATTGAGTCAGGCCTGACTTTACGTGCAGGCCTGAATGTTTTGATCTGGGCTTGGGGGAGTGGCTCAGGGAGGATTGAGTTGATTCAACAGATGAGGTCACCAGAACCTTCCACTTCTTGGACCTGGAGGAGGGTTTCTGGTCAGAGAGCTGGGAGATAGGTGGAGCAATCTGGAGTGTTCTAAGGAACCCTGACTGTCAGGGAAATAGACCTGGAACGGCTACTGCTGCCCATTTCCAACATGGTCGCGTCCAGCTGCCTGTACGAGTGGGCATGCGCCGACGCACACGAACGAACGTTCCGTCACGAATGAACGTTCCGTCACGAACGCGGGGACGCACAGGGCATGCGCAGTAGCAAACACATTGGCGCCCTTTGGGCTATTTAAACCTGCCACTAACAGAAGGACTTTGCTGGATTATCTCTCAGCTCCCCTGTGATTCCTGTGTTCCTGTTGTCTCCTGATTGATCTCCTGTTTACCAGACTCGGCTTGTCCTGACCCTGCACCTGCTCTCCAGTCCTGATCCTCGGCTTGCTTCCTCGACCATTCTCCTGGCTTATCCCGCTGCCGGCTCTAACTAATCTGCAATCCTGCGCATCCTTGTCCTGGTGCACCCTTCCAGCTGCTTCCTCTGATCTAATGTGTATGACCCCGGCTTACCTTCTGACCTTGTCTCCAGCTGACTCCCCACGGAGCCTTAAGCACGCCAGCAACCACCAGCTGTTCCTGCAACTTCCTGCTACACAGTCGTCTGGAATTACCTGCTGGCGACCCGTGCTTCTTTGGGCGCTGCTCCCCTGTCTCATCCTCAGGGTAGCTGTGCACTTAGCCGCAAGGGAAGCCCTCTAACATCTCGGCCTCACACCTGCTTCCTGACACTGACCAATCCCCAAGCAGGATTAGCAGGGGGCAGGCCTCCTTAAATACTCTGAGCCAGCCCAATCTAGAGGAGAATGTTGGGTAGGGATGAACCCGAGTTCGCCCATTCGTCAAATTTGGAACATTACGGGGCGTTCACAGCGACATTGCTCCATCTGTATTGCATGCAGATGGCGCGCACAGCTCCTCCTCTTTGGAAGGGCTCCCGCCATCTGCATGCTTTGTGCTCTGACAGTTTAATTATATGGCAGGGCGGGGTGACATAAGCAAGCGGCCCCGCCCCTTCAGACGTCATGTGATGTCCGAGGAGGCAGGTCACATGAATATGTCACTGGGTGGCGCTGCCCTGCCATATAAATAAACTGTCAAAGCAAAAAGCAGTCAGCCGGCGGGAGCCCTCCCATGGAGGAGGAGCTGTTGCAGCTTTTTTTTTGTGTCTGTCGCACGCCGTGATTGACAATGGATTACAACGGGGACACTTTTTTTTTTTAACAAAGGACTTGTCCCTAATTGTCTCCTGTGGTTTTTTCTTTTTTTGACACTTTTTGGTGAATTTGTAGGGGTACGATGTACCCGATACTAATTCACATGGAGATCTGGGGGCCCCCTTATTAAAGGGGGCTTCCACATTCCAATAAGCCCCCTGCCCACAGACGTCCACAACCACAGCCCAGGGTTGTGGGGAAGAGGCTCTTGTCCCCATCAACATGGGGACAAGGTGCTTTGGGGTGGGGGGCGCAGAGCCCCCCCTGCCCCAAAGCACCCATACTCGCCATGTTGAGGGCATGTAGCCTGGTACGGTTTGGGGGGTCCCCCCTATGCTGGCCGGCCAGGTTGCACGCTCGGATAAGGGTCTGGTTAGGATTTTAGGGGGAACCCCACATCAATTTTTTTAAACATTTTGGTGCGGGGTTCCCCTTAAAATCCCCACCAGACCCGAAGGGCCTGGTATAGACTGGGGGGGGGACCCTACGCAAATTTTTTCAGTGATTATTATCTATATTGCTGGGAGCCGGCAATACATTACAGCCACGAGTGAGATTTTAAATGACATTTTTTCCTTTAGAAATGTCATTTTGCTCTGGTACTGTTATAAACATCACAGAGGTGCGCCCTTTAACAGGCATACTAAGGGGACCCCACAGGCACATTATTTAAGGAAATATTTCATTTTTATTGTTTCACTTTAAGCATTATTAAAATCACTGCTCCTGAAAAAACTATTGATTTAAAAACTTTTTTTGCATTGATACATGTCTCCTAGGGCAGGACCCGGGTCACCATGCACTTTTTAGAGCAATAACTTGCATATAACCCTTTAAAATAAGCACTTTTGATTTTTCATGTTCAGGTCCCATAGACTTTAACAGTGTACGAATGTTCACACTAATTTTTTACCTGTTCGCATGTTCTGGTGTGAACCAAACGGGGGGGGGGGGGGGGTGTTTGGCCCATCCCTAGTGTCAGGTGGAAGTTTGAGATGTAGCAGGAGGCATTGTGGAGGCCTCTACCCGGGAAGTCTCCCCATGTGGGGGTGTGACCTTGAGGCCTGGAGGTTCGGGGGCAGCCAGGAGTGGAGGTGATTTCTGGAGTCGAACAAGGGAACAGGAGAACAGCAGAGGTGCTACAGAGAGAGAGAGAGACTTTAAAGTTATCCACCAGTCTCGGCGAGTGACAGACCCTGGGAGCTGGAAGAGAAAGTGCTGGAGCAGGCTGGGAGAGGAATAGTAGACTGTTTGTGGAAGCCTTGGGAGTCAGTCAGGGGAAGGAGTGTCACTAAGGAAAAGCAGGTTAGTGGGACCTGGAAGAGGAATGGGCGGGGAGTTGTAGTCCATTAAAGGCCTGGCTAGCATTCAAGAACTTTGCAAAATATTCAGGAACTTGTGGTCCCTGGCCTGTAATGGGTGGTCCTGAGGTCCTGCTGACACAGTGTAGGCCTCACCATGTGCTAGCCACGATGAAGAGAAAAGAGTAGAGAAGCTTGATACATTTCCTTTTGAGTTGGAAACTAAGTGAAGTGCTGGAGTGATAGCCTGCAAGTTCAGTGCTGGAGAGAGAACTGTAGGAGAAACGGTCAGCAAGTGATGTGCTTGAGTGTTGCGAGGAGTAACAGTTTGCAGAAGGATAATCTGCAGAGTCAGTATGCATATACAGGACTGTAAAAGGAGTTCATGTACCATAATTCTTGAGGGAATCCCACAGTCACCCCATTTCCCCATCCAAGTTATTTCACCTAAATGAAACAAAAACAAGTTCCAGCCTGGTCAGTGTCTACGGATGTGTGAGATATGGTGTGATTGAGGACAGCTATAAGGTGAACCACAACTACTAGCTACTCTCATAGGAGCACATAGCTACATTTGGGGGCTCGTTTTCCAGGATCACCTGTAAGGCTGCCAGTTGTCGCCCATAGCACCCACAAGAGAACTGAGCCAGAGGAATGTGTAACCTGTTTTATTGTTGATGTGGATTTAACGGGGACAAGGACTGTGTGCTCGGCCTTGAACTGTGCTAAATAAGTGTGCCATTGTCCATAGCAACAAGTCAACAGTATTGCTACCTGCTTACCCAGTCCGCACAAAACAGCGCTGGGGACAGATACATAAATACTGATCCTCAATTCAGTAACTTTGTACCATGTGACCCTACCCGTGGAACCACGGCGGACGAACGCGCCCATGGATTACAAATATGTTCTGTGTCATGCCATGGCTGGACATTACCACTGGATTACAAACATGTCCAGCATTCTGCTAAAGCTGGGCATTACAAGTGCTTTGCAAATGTCTACTTCAATTCCTGCTAATAGTAAAGTATGCCTAGGACTGTTCTTGTTGCTAAGGGGAGACACTGTGTTTGAGGTGTACTTTCCAGCAGAACAGTGGATACTACACCTTACTGTTGCCACCAGCAACCACTGTCAGAGTCAGCAAGTGTGGACAAGTCCTGCTAGCATCAGAGAGTCTGTAAAGTTTTGTCCTTCATACAAGGGGTTACAGCATTGTGACATGCAGCAAGCCTGCTTATCAGGACGTTTGGCGCCAGCTCGTCTGGTAACGTGGGGGCAGCGCCACGCCCTGGAAGAAGTTACGTGCCTGCAGCTAGCATCAGTCACCACGAGAGGAGAGATGGCAGAAGGTGGGAGACTTGTGCCAGCGTTGACCTGGAAATGTCAGAGCAGACCCTGATCGACATAGGGGTCTAGTTGGAGCCAAGCAGAGGAATCGCCCTGGGAGTCATCGAGGGGATGGAGCGGCTGTGTCTCATATGCCCGGACTGCCGGTTACTTAATGCAGATGTCGTTGCCTGGGCCTGGTGTGGCCATTGTGATGTTCCACTCACCTGGCGAGTATCTACTGAGCAGGAGCCACAATACTACTTCTGGACCTGCACACAGGGCTATGTCGCCTGCAGCCATGGAGATCCCGCCAGGGCAGAGAACCAACCTAGCGGCTCCTCTGTGAAGATCCAGGATGAAGGGGAAGGAGAGACTGTCGTGGCTTGCAGCCTGGTTTGGTACTCGGGAACCGTGAGTACTGTTAAGTGGGAGCCCAGGGTCCCTGAAATGCTGGCTGTGTCCCTATCTGCAAGCATCCCAGTTAGGCTGGAGTCAGCGTCTGAGGGGGAAACACCCCCTGGTGATCCAGATGAGGATGCAGAGCAGAGGGCCATAGACTGGGGGTCACCCAGACTGTTAGCTGAATTTGGGTCATTGGAGCACCTGGTGGAGTGGTCGTCTCCAAGTGAGGGGTCGGCTGAAGAGGAGGAGGCGGGAAGTTCGCAGACCCTCTATTTCTCCAAAAGGGATGAGACAGAGCCCCCTCAGGAAACCAGATCAATAACAGGAACCACCAGCCTCAGCTACCAGACTTTCCAAAACAGGCCTTCCACTACCCAGACCGGTGCACCCACGTAACGGCAGATGTTGGTGAAGTCCCCAGATACACAGATCAAGCCTGGGAAGGGGAACCTCTCCAGCCTACCCAGCTTCTCTCAGTATAAAAGGGAGGTACAACGCTTGGTTGCTTTATAGTGGGGCCTGGACTATCCCTACGTCCCACCCCATGTCATGGAGATCGTTGAGAGCTCAAGGGAGGAGTGGGAGGACGATATGACATGGGAATTTCTGCATGTTCCTGAGCCTTTGTGGGGTCCTGAGAGCAATTGTTGGGAGAGGTTCAAGGAATTGAAACAGGAATGGAGTCTTGGACGATCCTTAAGGAGAGATTGTGTGATGATCGTCAAGCCTAACCAGCCCGCAAGGAGCTTCTCAATTTCTGTTGGGGAGGAAGAGGGAGGCCGGAAGAGGTTACCCCACCCCCGCTACTACATTTAAGGACTGTAGGAGCTACAGCCAGTATAGGTACACTTCAGAGACTGCTAGCAGAGTGGTGGAGTGTGCATTCCTTTCTGAACTGCAGGACAAACCAGCTTGCCACCCTGTGCCCAGTGGAAGAGACTACTAGAGTTGAGCGGACACCTGGATGTTCGAGTTTACAAAAAAGTTTGAGTTCGGCTCCGAACCCCATTGAAGTCAATGGTGACCTGAACTTTTGGGTACTAAAATGGCTCTAAAAAAGTCCTGGAAAGGCTAGAGGGCTGCAAAAGGAAGTAAAATGGGGTTAAGAGTAGGACAAGTGCGCTGCAAACAAACGTGGATAGGGAAATAACTTAAAATCATATTAAAAAAAAAAAATGGAGGAGGAGGTGGATGAGGAGTAGGAGGTTGAGGAGGCGGTGACCGTGGCGGTGTAGGTGGAAGTGGCGGTGGAGGAGGAGGAGGTAGCCAACACTGTTTGTTTGTTTTTTTTTTTATAATTGGGGTAGCCCCCAAAATATTGAGACATATAAAAAAAAAAAAGATCACTATCTGCAGACAAACCCAGAGATGTTCTAGCATGGGTACACTTTTTCCATATAAAATGTACCATGGTTTATTTTTCATGTTTCTCCTGTTACAAATTCCAATAAAGACTTATGTTCTACAAAAAAAAAGAATACATTCACTTAAGTATACCAATGGCTGTGTGAGACTGGTATGAATGTCTATTCTCCACAAGGTACAGACAAGTCTTGTGGGATCCATGCCTGGTTCATTTTAATAAACGTTAGCTTGTCCACGTTGGCTGTGGACAGGCGGCTGCGCTTGTCTGTGATAAAGCCCCCTGACAACCCCCCCCTCAGACAATACACTGGCTGCAGGGCAGGCCAGCACCTCCAAGGCATAAAAGGCAAGCTCAGGCCATGTGCCCAATTTGTTGACCCAGAGGTTGAATGGGGCAGACCCATCAGTCAGTAGGTCTTGGCGTGTGCACACATACTTTTCCACCATGTTGCTGAAATGCTGCCTCCTGCTAAGATGTTGCTTATAAGCTGGTGGTGTTGTTTGTTGTGGCGTGCTGCTGACAAAGCTTTTCCACATTTCGGCCATGCTAACCCTGCCTTCTGAGGTTCTGACAGTGCCACAGCTGCGTTGGCGACTTCTTCCTCCTCTGCCTTCGCCTTGTGCTTCCACTGACCCCCGGAGTCATTTGGGAATGCCCTCAGCAGTGCGTCTACCAGCGTGCGCTTGTAGTCGTGCATCTTCCGATCACGCTCCAGTGAGGGAATTAAGGACGGCACATTGTCCTTGTAACGGGAATCCAGCAGGGTGGCAACCCAGTAATCAGCACAAGCTACAATGTGGGCAACTCGGCTGTCGTTGTGCAGGCACTGCAGCATGTAGTCGCTCATGTGTGCCAGGCTGCCCAGAGGCAAAGACAATCTGTCCTCTGTGGGAGGTGTATCATTTGTGTCCTCCGTATCCCCCCAGCCATGCTCCAGTGATGCCCTGGGTGCCACCCTGCCTTGAACATGGTTCCTCCTCCTCCTCATTATCTTCATCCTCCTCATCCTCCAGAACTTTGCCCTGGCTTAAAAATGTTTTACCTGGCCTATGCTGGTGCAGAAACCCACCCTCTGAGCCACTTGTGAATGACTGGCCTGATAACCGTGGAAATGACCCCTCTTCCTCCTCCTCTTCTTCCTGTGCCACATCCTCTTCCATCATCGCCAAAGTGTTTTTTCAAGGAAACATAGGAGTGGGATAGTAACGCTGAGAACAGCGTCATCGGCACTGGCCATGTTGGTGGAGTACTCAAAACACCACAATATGGTACACAGGTCTCGCATGGAGGCCCACTTGTTCATGGTGAAGTGGTGCTGTTCCGCAGAGTGACTGACCCGTGCGTGCTGCAGCTGAAACTCCACTATTGCCTGCTGCTGCTCGCACAGTCTCTCCAGCATGTGCAAGGTGGAGTTCCACCTTGTGGGCACGTTGCATAGGAGGTGGTGAGCGGGAAGGCCGAAGTTCCGCTGCAGCACAGACAGGCGAGCAGCAGCAGGGTGAGAATGCCGAAAGCGCGCACAGACGGCCCGCACTTTCTGCAGCGGCTCTGACATATCCAGGTCATTTTTTAGAAATTTCTGCACCACCAAATTCAGCACATGCGCCAGGCAAGGGATGTGCGTCAAACCGGCTAGGCCCAGAGCTGCTACGAGATTTCGCCCATTATCGCACACCACCAGGCCGGGTTTGAGGCTCAGTGGCAGCAACCACTCATTGGTCTGTTGTTCAATGCCCGTCCACAGCTCCTGCGCAGTGTGGGATTTATCCCCCAAACATATCAGTTTTAAAAAAGCCTGCTGTCATTTCCCCCTGGATGTGCTGAAGTTGGTGGTGAAGGTGTTACGCTGAGCGGATGAGGAGGTGGTAGAGGAGGAGGAAGCGGAGTAGGAGGAGGAGGCAACAGGAGGAAAAGAGAAATGCCCTGCAATCCTCGGTGGCGTTAGGATATGCGCCAAACTGCTATCCGCCTCAGGCCCACCCGCCACTACATTTGCCCAGTGTGCAATTAGCGAGATATTGCGTCCCTGCTTGTGCTTACTGGTCCAGGTATCAGTGGTTATGTGGACCTTGCCACAGATGGCGTTGCGCAGTGCACACTTGATCTTGTCCCCGACTTGTTTGTGTAGGGAAGGGATGGCTCGCCTGGAAAAGTAGTGGCGGCTGGGAACCACGAACTATGGGACAGTCACCGTCATCAGGATTTTAAAACTGTCCGTGTCCACCAGACGGAATGACAGCAATTTTGAAATGCTGACGTTTAGGGCCAGGAATTGCGAGTGGGTGGGGGGTACTTCCTCTTTCTCTTCAATGTTTGGGAGATGGACAGCTGAAAGCTTCCATGGGACCATGGTGTGGAAATGCTTGGGGACAGTGGCGGACATGGTGGCGTTGCTGTCACATCGTCTGTTTGCTGGGTGGCAGGTGACACTGGCACTGTAGAGGTGGAGGAAGAGGCCGAGGCAGCAGCAGACGAGGAAGCAGGAGGAGCCGAGATCTTTTTTGGATTTTGAGGTGCTTATTCCACTGCAGCTTGTGCTTTGCATGTAGATGCCTGGTCATGCAGGTTGTGCTCAGGTTTAGAACATTTATGCCTCGCTTCAGGCTCTGATTGCACAGCGTGCAAACCACTCATGTCTTGTTGTCAGCACATTGTCTGAAGAACTGCCACACCAAGGAACTCCTTTGAACTGCCTTTGGTATGCTAGATCCCTGGGTGCGGTGGGTAGTAGCAGGTACACTGACTAGTGGACGGTCGCTCCGCTTTTGCAACCTGCTTCCTCTTTTGCTGTGCTGGTGCCTCTGTGCGACCACCACCTCTTCCTCCAAACTGCACACGTCACTCGCATGACCCTCATTCCATGTGGGTTCTAGGACCTCATCATTCTCCACATCATCTTCCACCCACTCTTCACCACTGCCCTCCTTGTCAGTCTGCACACTGTAGAAAGCCGCAGCAGTTGGCACCTGTGTTTCGTCATCATCAGAGACGTGCTGCGGTCGTGTTTCCATGTCCTCATCCTGAAACAGAAGTGGTTGGGCATCCGTGCACCCACTGTCTTCCACTTCTGGGGCAGGGCTATGTGGATGACCCACGGAAAGCACACCAGCAGAGTCATCGAAAAGCATAAGAGACTGCTGCATGACTTGGGTCTCAGACTGCTTGGCTGATTTACAAGGGGCTGAGGTGAAAGACAGATGGCTATGGGGTTCAGGTGCCAACTCTGAACTTTCAGCAGGGGACCGGGTGGGAGACAATGGGAAGGAACTGGAGGCATTGCCAGCCACCCAATCTACTATCGCCTGTACTTGTTCTGGCCTCTCCATTCGTTGAGCGGAATTCGGGCCTACCATATAACGTTAAAGGTTCTGTCGGCTACTCGCACCTGAGGAAGATGTTTCACTTGTGCGTGTAGCTGGCACAGATCGACCACGTCCTATCCTTGCAACAGGAGCTTCACCAACACCACCAACACCAGCAGCACCAACAGCACCACGACCACGTCCCTCATTTGACGCTTTCCTCATTCTGGACGCAAATGTACTATTTAGCACAAATTTATATTATTTTTTTAAACTGGCAATGTAGAAATGCACAGCAAGGTGCAAATGTACTATGTAGCACTATTTTTTTTTTTTAAACCAGCAATGTCGACGCACTTTTTAATTTTGTGCAAGAAATGCACAGCAAGGTGCAATTGTACTATGTAGCACTATTTATTATTCTTTTTTTTTAAACCAGCAATGTAGACTCACTTTTTAATTTTGTGCAAGAAATGCACAGCAAGGTGCAAATGTACTATGTAGCACTATTTATTCAAATATCCAAACCAAACTCCTACGCCAACTACTCTCCCTCAGGGAACAGTTAAACCATGGGAGAAGATATCAGCGCCAGAACCAAACCAGCCAAACCAGCCAAACACCTTAATTAAAACTAATCTTAGGATTAAAGATCCAAAACTGTTGGCAGCTGCTTCGAGACGAAGGAATCACGAAACGCGTCAGAGCGTGACCAAGACGGCATCTCTAAGTAACTAGGACAGTCAGAAGGGATCCCACCCGGGAACACCGCGGATCAGCTGTGCAGCGGAGAAGTGGTGAGAGGGATCTCTCTCTGACGGTCACTGAAATTGCAAAACCATGTTTGATGATTTTATTTGAAATGAGAGATATACATCAAATCACCAGAGACCATTTGGAAATAACGGAGACCAGGTGTGGACGGGAGATTGACATCCTCTGATCTGGCCCTGATTGCACAAGCAAAAGGCTGTCTTTTATCTTGGCTTTGGTGAGTCTCCCCAGATAGGGGGAAAGCCCCCTCTTACCTTCACAGTGAGGCGTGATGTTGGATTTTTAGCACTGAAGATACAGTTTGAACTAACCCCCATTTCTTTGGATTTACATATAGACTGTTTTTTTGAATTATTTCCATCACAAATTATCGGACACTTTGTTTCAGATTTACACCCAGGACAGAATGTGTGTCTATATTCTTGAATAAGTGTCACATAAGGATTAGTTCTAGTCCTTCTGATTTCATTTAGCACTATTTATTATTCTTTTTTTTAAACCAGCAATGTAGACGCACTTTTTATTTTTGTGCAAGAAATGCACCACTGGCCGCAAATGTAGTATTTAGAATATATATATATTTTTTTTAAACCCATCAATGTAGACGCACTTTTTATTTTTGTGCAAGAAATGCACCGCTGGCCGCAAATGTAGTATTTAGAATATATATTTTTTTTAAAACCAGCAATGTAGATGTACTTTTTAATTTTGTGCAAGAAATGCCCCGCTGGCCGCAAATGTAATATTTTGCACAAAAAAAAAAAGAAAATTTTTTTTTTTAAATTTGTCTAACTGCAAAGTAAAAGCAGTATTTAAATATGCCAAAATGTTGCCAACTGAACTAACAGAACATGATTAAAGTAGTGTCCCTGACACACAAGCAGTTGCACGTGCACTGCACTTGCAAAAATGGCTGCAAACGCCCACCTAACAAAAAGAAAAATTGCTTAGGTTTTATATGAGGCACTTTGCTTAGCAAACAAAATGTACTCTAGCAAACATAAATCTCCTCTAGCACCCACCCACCAATAAATCGCTGTTTTTAACGGATTTTCTAAAGCTAATCTATCCCTCACAGCAGCAGCATCCTCTCCCTACACTAGTATAAGATGATTTTCTAAAGCTAATATGTCCCTCACAGTAGCAGAATCATCCTCTCCCTACACTAGTATGAGATGATGTGACATGCAACACTACGTGACTCCAGCTTATATAGAGGCTGGGTCACATGATGCACTGGCTAATCACAGCCATGCCATTAGTAGGCATGGCTGTGATGGCTTCTAAGGGCAAACGACTGAAATGCTTGTTGATTGGCTGCCCTGCAGCTATTCAACAGGTGCGAAAAAGGGGCGAAAAAATACCCGAACCCAAACACAGGCTTTTTCTCAAATGTCCGGGTTCGGGTCATGGACACCCTAAAGTCCGGTATGAACCCAAACTTTACAGTTCGGGTTCGCTCAGCTCTAGAGACTACCCATTGAAGGACACTTGGGTGAGGTTTGCCCTGTTCAATTCCCCTTTTTGAAGTCCGTTGCCTGGGAGGTCCCCCTCCCATCAGGAACTTTAAAAAAGGGGACCCTACCTTAAAAACTTTTCCCTTCTTCTGCTCCAGCAGTGGGATCATAACCCTTCACTGACAGGGCAGGCAGGTAAAAAGAAGGCTGGTTCTTCTCCCCCACGTGCTATATTTTTTTTAGAACATTGCCAATACCAGTACTACAAAGGGATATACTGAAACTCCAAGCCATAATTAACAAATTCATTTGGGCGGCTCGCAAACCCCGGATCAAAGCAGCCTTGCTCAGCGCCCCTAAGACCCACTTCGGCCCTGGGGTCCCGCACTTAAAAGTTTATTATAGAGCTACCATCCTGTCCCAATCAAAAACCCTCTGGAATGCCTCGGAATCACAGAGGTGGGCGGAAATCGAGTAGGGCAATTATTACAAGTAACCCTCAACAATTCTTGACAGCGATATTGCTGGGGTACCATCCCCCTTGCTCTTTCTTACCCACTGTGAACGCAACAATTGCCGCATGGAAATCCGTGAGACAAATCGCTTCAAATCTACACCCGCATGTGTTACACCACCTCCCATTCTCAGCATTATCTCTAATTACGCCTGACTTCCCTATCCAGATGTGGGTGTCGCTGGGTATTCGATCCGTGGGCCATTTATTCAAACAACACCAACTGATATCCTTCCAATGTCTCAAAGAACTTTACAACATCTCGAATAAAGACTTCTATGCATTTCTTAGGATCAGACATATCCTCTCCTCCATTAGCCTCTCAGAAGACCCCACAATTAAAGAAATTGTCTCTTTCCTCAACTCTACCAACAAGAAGAATCGGAGCATCTCTCTGCTATATAACGTCCTGATGAGCCAAAAAAATTTGATGATAAACCAGCGCCCATCCTATTATGGGAATACACCCTGAAACAGAAATTCCCCATCTCAGATTGGCAACAAGCTCTACATGCCCCATTGAGATTCTCGAGGAACATCTCCCATTGGGAAACGCTCCTGAAAATATTATATTGCTGGCATTATGCACCTGTAAGACTAGCCCAGATATATCCATCTCATTCCAAGAGCTGCTGGAGAAACTGTAAACAAGACGGACATATCTTGCACATTATGTGGGAATGCCCGTCCATTTCCCTTTTCTGGAGGGACATTACCACACTAATTGGGGATGTCACTGGGAGATACTCCAAAATGACCCCACAGTTGGCTCTTCTCGGGCTCGACCTCAGGGAGTGGCACCCAAAATGTCACCCCATAAGTGCCCACATTTTGGTTGCTGCTCGTCTATCTCTAACCAGGGTCTGGAAGAAGGCATCCCCACCAACAATACAAAACACCGTTGCAATATTAAATGACCAACTGCTCGTGGAGTTCCTGTATGCTACAGCACACATGTTATTAAAGAAGTTATATGAGCAGTGGCAGTTCTGGCTGCTAGACCCCAGAGCTAGTAAATGCATATAGGTAGCCCAGACCCTGAAATTTCAACCTGAATATATAGGAGTCCAGGTTGTTAACAACCCTGCCTCTCGTGGCACTCCCTGGGGAGAGATTGAGAGGAGAACAGCATTAGCCTTGAGACATACTCACAATTCCAGTTAAATGTTCCAATTGATTCACTAACTTTTATGCCAACATCAAACCAACATATTTTCTTTCTTTATACCCCCTTCCCTTTCTGTTCATCTCGGACCCTTCCTCCCCCCCCCTTTACTCCCTACTCCTTTGAAAGAGTTGAGCCGCGCTGAGCCACCGCTTGGTGGACCTGGGGCCACTTCTGATGCACAGTTGTGTTCCCACTAGGGGTGTCCTGGTCGTGGCCTGCACAGGTCTCCTGTGTGGTCGCTGATATGAGCTATGGATCCAAGTCTGGCTATGTCCCATCCAGCAAATATATCAGCTTATCTCAAACGATTGTATTACACATGTTTTTCGTATTGAAACTATGTAAAGCACTGCAGTTCTTACCTGTATGTTATACTCTGAAAATTTAATAAAGAACATTGAAGAAAAAAAAAAAAAAAAAAAAAAAAAAGAAGGCTGGTTCTGTGTGAATTGTTTTTTCTATTAGGAGGCTAGTAACCCCCTCCTGATAGATTGTTGTTTTGTTAGTTAGTTTAGGCAGTTATGTTTCCCTTCTCTAAGGATTCCTGGGATAAAACGGTTGTTCATCCCCATCCATCGAGAATCAAGACAAACGTCAACTTCTACTAACTAAGCGAGTAGAGGGCTTCCCTTTTGGGGGAGGTGCTCTGACTCAGGAAATGTATAATAATCTGCATGTGGATACCTGCAGGGATTGTAGATAGGAACTGTGATAAACTGTATATTGTAAATATTGCAACTCCCTCTTTTGATTTTATATATATATATATATATATATATATATAGAGAAAGAGAGAGAGAGAGAGAGAGAGAGAGAGAGAGAGAGAGACTCCATCTGGTGTAGCTCTGCCCAGAAACTAATCATCTTCCGGGTTTTTTTTTTGTCAAACCTAAAAGAAGTTGATTGTCTACGATGCACAGCCGCACCAGATTTTGCACTCTCTAGTTTTAGAAAATCAACCTCACAATATCACTAAGAGCGATCATCACTAGGACAGGTTAACAGAAAAATGATCTCTTTACACACTTTAGCCATCACCAAGAAATACTTCCATAGTGAGGAAACCCCAGTGTGTCACCAGGGTCACCTGAACAAGTGCCCCCTTTCTGAGTTTTCCACTCTATTAGTGTCCTGATGTCAATCCAAAATTTGGGATTTTCTTTTACTTTCACTTTCGATGATAACAGTAAACAGGACAAATATAGAGGATGCATATCCCTAACAGGGGTACAGACAGCACTAAAAGCTGACAGGTGTTCAAATCCCTCTCTACTCTTTCCAAAACTAGAAAAAATGGTTTTGCCTTTAGTAACTCTTCATCATAAACATGCAATAGTCACTGCATCTGCTGTTGCAATTCTGACCTTTAATAAACCCTCTTATATAACCAGTGAAGTGAATAGCTTCAGATGATACACGTAGGTGAACCATACATAAGTTAGTATCACAGAGGAGGGGGGGAGAGATGCAGTTACAGTGTGTGAGAGTTGATTGGAGGAAAGGAAAACACCTCCCCACTTCAAACACAGCACTGGAAGGAAGGAAAGATACAGAGCTGTGTTCTGAATAGACAAGCTGTGTGCTGAACTCCCTCCTCCATCACAAATGTATCTCATGTGTGAAAACTTCTCAGAAGCGACTCATGCTGATAACAGAGGAACGAAGCATCAGAGAGAAATGACACTTAAAACTTTTTGTTGAGAGATGAGAAAACACTGTATATGCTGTGTTCAGGTTTCATGATTGAGATTTACAACCAGTTTAAGGAAAATGTCTATATTACTCACTGCCATGTTACACAGGAATGTAATAAAGTATACACTACAGTAGCTCCTTACAGAGGCAAAGTAGTTTAATTTCCAATTACAGCATTCAGAGATATAACCTAACAATTTAAAAATATTATTAAATACATTTACCCAACCCATACTCTGTAATGGAAGAGAGGAGAAAGCAGAGTGGTCCCAAACAGCCGCTCTGCTTTTTCCTCTCTCCATTACAAAGTCTGCTTCTGCTCTGACAGCTGGTTGCCCATATCCCTAATCAGAGCAGTTTGGTCTGATTCAGGCAGCTTTGTGGACATTCCCCCACTGGACTTTTAAGTTGCCCTTTTCCCTGTGCAACCTCCCACCCCCCTCCCCCACCCCTCTGGCTGTATACCAGCGCTCTAGTTATAGTCCTTATACCGAACCCATACTAAAGAGAAAAGAGAACACAAACTGCTGTCTACAGGAGGTGAATAACAACAATAAAAAGAAAAGGGCGCACCAACCTTGCACATTACCGCAATAAAATGCATTCCAAGATAAATACAGAAATAAATATACTCACAAACATAAATTAAGTAACAAGTGATATCGACTGCCTGAAGGTATAATCAAGTCCATCGGTACTGCTGAAAGATCAGAAAAGGTGAAAATGGCTGACGCGTTTCAAGGGCGAACAAGCATCAGCCATTTTTGGACACCTCCTGGTCTTCCGGCAGTACCGATGGACTTGATTAGGCCTTCAGTCAGTCAATATCACTTGCTATGACATATATTTACATAATTTACATTGGTGAGTATATTTATTGCTGTTTTTATCTTGGAATAAATGTTATTGAGGTAATGCACTAGGTCGGTGCGTCCTTTTCTTTTTATTGTTGTTTTTCAGCCTGAGGATAGTCCTGAGAGGGCAGCAAGACTATTGGCGCTAAGAAGAGATTATGCACTGTGTAGCCCTGGGTTAACCACTGCGAGTGCAGGAGAATGTTTGTTTGTTACAGGAGGTGAATGCTACTTGATAAACACAAT
>BLSH010086092.1:1055856-1068824 GCA_018402905.1 Glandirana rugosa
CGTCCTCTGTTCCTAAACACCTACTTGGGGGGTTCTTTCACTTGCATCAGGAGGTACCGAAATAGGAGACTCTATCTGTTCCCCATCTGGGTCGGTGCTCCTCCGTACCATGGTCCAACTTCCATTTAACTCGTTAGTATGCTAGCCACTCCTCCTTTTTATGGCCGAACTGGAAACAGTTTCTGTAGCGATTTAAACGCCATGAGGAGACCGTTTTTCCTCCCACTTCTGTACGTGTTAATTTTGTCTTCTAGTCTGAAGGCCAAGGCCGCGGCTTACCTCTCCTCGATCCTCTGCTGCCAGGTCTTTTTCTCCGTGGGTTGCCGGCTTTTTTAGGCGGGTATAGGGGCAGAGGAGCGGAGCGGTCGTCTCCTAGCTCCTCTCCATTCGGCGCCGGAACCGGAAGTCTGATCTTCTGTTTTAATTGTGCATGTCTTCACCCTCCTTTTTGCCAGAGGAGTACCGCAAATTTAGCGATGTCTTTGACAAAGGTCAAGCCGGTATTTTTCCTCCTCACCGATCGTATGATTGCTCAATTTACCTTCAACCTGGTACCATGCCTCCTCGTGGCTGGGTCTACCCCTTGTCTATCTCAGAGGATAAAGCCATGGAGGACTACGTTCACTTTCTTGGGGGGTTCATCCACAAATCCTTGTCTCCTGCTGGTGCTGGCTTCTTCTTTGTGAAAAAAAAAAGTGGTGAACTGAGACCTTGCATCGATTATAGGGTTCTCAATTGCATCACGATTAGGAATGCTTACCTGATCCCATTGATTACGGAATTATTTGACCGCCTCAAGGGAGCAACGGTTTTCATTAATCTCGATTTGAGAGGGGCATACAATCTCGTGAGGATTAAGGAGGGTGACTGATGGAAAATTGTGTTCAATACTAGGACCTGACATTACGAATAACTTGTAATGCCATTTGGTCTCTGCAATGCTCCTGTAGTTTTTCAGGAATTCCCCAACAATGTCCTCCGATATATGTTGCAGCAATCTGTGGTGGTTTATCTCAATGATATTCTCAAATATTCAAAATTCCTAGAGAGCCACCACACAGACATCTCCCATGTGCTACAGAGGTTGAGAGATAGTAACCTGTATTGTAAGTTTGAAAAATGCGAGTTCCATTGCTAACAGGTTACATTTCTGGGTTATGTCATTTCTACTGGTGGTTTTTCGATGGACCCATAGAAACTATCTGCAGTTCTACAGTGGCCTTGACCCGTAGGTCTACATCCGCTACAACATTTTCTTGGCTTAGACAATTATTAACGGAAATGTATTCGTAATTTCTCTTCTCTAGTCAAACCCCTGACTGATATGACCAGGAAGGACGGCAACCCACAGAATTGGTCTCCGGATTCCATTACAGCCTTTGAGTCTCTCAAGGCTGCCTTTGTTTCTGCTCCTTTGCTGCCACATCCTGATCGTATGTTACCCTTCATTCTTGAGATTGATGCATCTGAGACTGGAGTAGGCGCCCTTCTGTCTCAACGTCCTACCTCTGAGAGCGTTATGCATTCTTGTGGCTACTTTTCTAAGAAACTGTTTCCTTCAGAATGAGAGAGATTGGGGACAGAGAATTGTTAGCTATGATTTTAGCTGTTAAGGTTTTGTGGGCGCATACAGTACCTTTTTTATAATAAAACCTTAAACAACATCATGCCATGTATGTTCTACTTCTCATCCTATGAGTACATCTACCTATTGGGGATGTGTGGAAGAGGATAAAGACAAATCTATGAAAGGTATATTTCACCAGTGCAGGCGATCTTTACATGAATAGCTGGTGAGTGAGGGCACAGGAGGAAGGGGAGCACAGCACTTTCATCATCTTTGCCATATATCTGCATGGATTGCACTTTTTAAATAACTTTTTCTGCATTTTACCCACTTCAGCCCCAGAAGGATTTACCCCCTTCCTGACCTGAGCACTTTTTGTGATTTGGCACTGCATCACTTTAACTGACAATTGTGCGGTCGTGCGAAGCTGTACCCAAATAAAATTGATGTCCTTTCTTTCCCACAAATAGAGATTTCTTTTGGTGGTATTTGATCACCTCTGCGTTTTTTTTTTTTTGCGCTATAAACAAAAAAAGAGCGACAATTTTGAAAAAATCCAATATTTTTTACTTTTTGCTATAATACATATCCAAAAAATATATATATAATAAAAACAAATGTATTCATCAGTTTAGGCCAATATGTATTTTTCTCATACTTTTGGTAAAAAAAAATTGGAATAAGCATATATTGATTGGTTTGCGCAAAAGTTATAGAGTCTACAAACTATGAGAATTGATTTATGGTGTTTTTATGTTATTTTTATACATTTATACAGCGATCAGAGCTTTAAATGACCACGGATTACTGTGTAAATGTCACTGGCAGGGAAGGGGTTAACACTAGGGGGTGATCAAAGGGTTAAATGTGTTTCCTGGGAGGTGTTTCTAACTGTGTGGGGGCTGGGCTGACTGGGGGAAGAGAGTGATTGCTGCTCCCATATATTGGGAACACACGATCACTCTCCTCTCCTCTGTCAGAACGGGAATCTTCTTGTTTACATACACGGATCCCCCTTCTGTCACTGCCAGAGAGCAATCGCGGGTGGCTGGCGGACATCGAGTCTACCCCACCCACTGATTGGCTCCCCCGCTAGCATTTGAGTACGTGCCCACAACACTCGCTCCTGTGGCCACCGTCAGGTGGCGGCGATTTGCACAGGAGAGCCATGTTGCCTCTGTCAATCCACTGCAGGCGGTCGGCAACTGGTTAAAGGAATCATCACGATATTGAAGAATCACAGCACTATATAAACTCTTATTGTTATGCTTTGTCATTTATTATAGCAGATATTTTTGATTTTATGGTAAATATTGAGGAGGGGGTACTGTCAAGGCTGGACTCTTAGCAGCTTTCTTCTCTGTGCTTAGGGTGCTCAGCTGTCGGATAACTGTTAGCACTCATTGTTTCCAGAGTGGCTCACCTGGTTATCATTACTTGCTCATCAGTCCCACTTACAGCCAGCCCCTTCTGGCTATTTAAACTGAATAGCCAAAAACTTAGTGTAGTGCAACCCAAAATGAAAAACAAAAACTTCATACAAGGATTAAATATGCTCACATAAAAACATGCAAAACACGCATATCATCAATATAAAAGAGAAGAAACGTCCTGAATGGCGGCACCTCACATCTGTGCGCGTTACGCTCGACTGAGCTTCTTCAGCTTGACCTCAGGTGAGAGGTGCCGCCATTCAGGACATTTCTTCTCTTCTATATTGATGATATGCGTGTTTTGCATATTTTTATGTGAGTATTTTTAATCCCTGAAAAAAATCCCCCTTCAGGGCTAATGTATGGATTATGTAATAATTTGTGTTTTAGCCAGGGAAATATTTTTTTTTTTTTATTGTATAATTAAGAAATACAAGGATAGTAAACAAAGCTGTACAATATATAGCATTGCTTGGGTAAGTAGTGGTATCTTATAACATTTGGTGGAATATTCTTGAGGTTTGAGGTCGTTCACAGTACAGCTTTACATGTTTAAACATCTCTTTTATCATTTATAACATTTATAACTTTTATAACCGGTTCGGAAGAGTGCGGTGGGACCACACTGCAGGCTCCCCTATTGGGCTCAAACTGCGCTCTGCGGTGAGATTCCCTCCGCTCGTCCTCCATTTGTAATTTACAACATTGTGTGGGGTATGTAGGAAGAAAAGAGGGTCAGAGAGGTTGGGGTTGGGTCAGGGGGTGATGGATGGTCGGGGTGAAAAGGATGGACAAGTCTCGGCATCTATGTTCACTTTCTTGGATCTGTGAGTAAGGAATTAGCAGGTTATAGGTATCACTTTTGCTCAGAAGGATGAATTATACCATTAAATCCAGGAGGCCCATTTTCCGGCCTCACGCACTCTTTGGTCTTTGTGAGTAGTAGAGAGGAGTTCGTAAGTGTAGTGTGTTTGGGTTAAGTCTACAACATCAGTAAGGGTTGGAATAGTAGGTGTTTTCCATCTTCTGGTTATAGATACCCTCGCTGCCATTAATATGTGTATAGTTACTTTCCTAGTTGAGGACGGTAGTTGTTCAGTATGGAGGTTCAGGATTGCAAGTTCCGGGGTAGGCGGGACATGGGATTTAGTGATAGTTGCTAGTAGAGTGAAAACCTTGTCCCAATAGATCTGTACCCCTGGGCAGTCCCAGAATATGTGTTTGAGGGACCCTCTTTGTCTACACCCTCTCCAGCATGTGGGGGGGGGGTGTTCTCCAAATTTTGAGATAAGTACAGGGGTTATGTAGCACCTCTGAAGGATTCTGTGTGATAGTTCCCAGAGGGTTACACATGAGGTAGCTTTATAAATCACTTTGGATGCTTGCATCCATTGTTTAGTGGAGTAACAAGAACCTAGGTCCTCTTCCCATTTGAGTAGTGCTTTTGATTTAGAGGGAATGTTTTTTCCCTTTAGCACCGGGTATATTGTCGAGAGGCCTTTGCTGGATGTTGGGGAATAGTTGAGGAAGGACCATATTTTTAAGGGAATTTGAACTCGGATTTGCGGATTGCGTTTAATGCAGTGAGTTATTTGTAGATAGGTATAGTAGTCTTGGGGTTGAAGGTTTAGATCTGCTTGGACTTGGTTGAAGGATTTTAAGGAGTCAGCTATGTATAAGTTGTTTATTTTGGGATTGTTGCTTTTTGTCCATGTGGAGAGCCTAATGTCGGGGACTAATAGTTTTATAATGTCTAGCGGAGGGTTTATTGGGGCGGTAGGGGTCTCTGACCATTTGGTTCTGGTCAGTTTATTCCATATCTTGTGTGTGGCTACTATAGTGGGCGAGTATGAGGTAGGGGGGGCGCGATTGGGGCTGTCTGCTTAATAGCCATAGTTTCATATCTTCTTGTTTGGCAGCTATCTGTTCAATTTCACCCCATAATTTAGTAGGGGTGGGGACGAACCATTCCCTGGTTTGGGCCAAGATATTGGCCTCGTAGTAGTCATTTAGGTCAGGTACAGCGGTTCCCCCTGCAGACCTGAGCTTGATTAGGGTTGTTAGCGCACATCTTGGTTTTTTGTTCTTCCACAAGTACCTGGTCAAGGCTGATTGTAGTGATTTGATATAGGAGCTAGGTACGGGGATGGGGAGTGTTCTAAATAAATATAGTAGTTTAGGCAGTGTCATCATCTTGAAAGCGGCTAGGCGACCTCCCCAGGAGAGCTCATATTTGTCCCATTTATGTAGATCTGACATAAATTGGATCTTAAAAGAGGGAAAATTGGACTGGAACAGGTTCTTGGTTCTATTGGTCAAAGTTATGCCAAGGTATGGTATGCCCTGGCTATGCCATTGGTACGGGAATCGTTTAGTTAGTGTCTTTTGGGTGTTATCATCTATAGTCAGGTTTAGTATTACTGATTTGGTTTCATTTACTTTGTAATAAGAGACTTTGCCGAAGTCTGTTAATATGGCTTGGATTGATGGTAAAGAGGTTTTGGGGTTAGTGACTATAAGAATCACATCATCAGCAAATAGACTAATGCGATGGTCTGTGGTTCCTAGGTATATCCCTGTCATTTTTGGGTCTGAGCGAATGTGCTCAGCTAGAGTTTCTATTATTAAATTAAAAATTAGGGGGGAGAGGGGACAACCCTGTCTCGTGCCGTTGCATATTTGGAATGGGTGGGATAGCATTTCATTGGTGTAGACTTGAGCTGAGGGGTGTTTATATAGGGCTAGTATGGCATTTTGCATATGGCCTTTGAATCCAAATTTATCTAGTGTGGCCTGTAGGTATCCCCAATGGACTCTGTCGAACGCCTTCTCTGCGTCTAATGATAGAAGCAGAGAAGGCGTTCCCATGCGTTCTGCGGTGTGTATAATGTTGATTAGGCGCCTGGTTGCGTCTGCAGCTTGTCTGTCTTTAGTAAATTCTGCTTGATCCTTGTGTATTAATGATGGCATAAATTTCATCAACCTGGTCGCTATAGCTTTTGCGTAAATTTTGACGTCTAGGTTCAGTAGGGAAATAGGATGGAAATTCTGTGGGGTATTAGATCCCTTTCCAGGTTTGGGGATGGTTATAACATGAGCCTTCAGCATTTCTGGGGGAAAGGAGGAGGAGGAGGAGGCAGCTTCGTTGAACATCTGGCTTAGGTGAGTGGAGAGAGTGGTTTTGAGGAGTTTATAATACTCCCCTGTGAGGCCATCTGGGCCTGGTGATTTCCCCGTAGGGAGAGAGTCAATTACTGTTGTCACTTCTATGGGGGTGAAGGGGGTATTTAGTTCTTCTAGTTGTTTTGATGTTAATGAGGGGAGGTTTATCTTTTGGAGGAACTGGGTGATCATCTCTGGTGATGGTTGGGCTGCTAAGGGATCTGTAGCTATATTATAGAGAGAGCTGTAGTAACAGCTGAATGCGTTGGCAATCTCTTGGGGATCTATGCATTTTGCTTTGGTAGTGGGATGCAGCAGATAGGGTATTTTAGTCTTGGCATGGCGATCTTTAATACGTCGAGCCATGGCTTTCCCAGCTTTATTGCTGGTTGAGTAGTAGCGGGCTTTGAGTGTGTGTAATTGTTTTTCAAATGTATTTAATAAGACTGCTCTGAGTTCCTGTCTTAGCTTTGCGAGCTCGTTTCTCAAAGTTAGTGAGGGGGAGGTTTGGTTTTGGGTATCTAGGTCTTTAATCGTTCTAGTCAGGTGATCTATCTGCTGCGTCCTCCTCTTACTCTCTTCTGCTCCCATTTTAATAAGGATCCCTCTGCTGAAGGACTTATGGGCGCACCAGAGGGTCTCCGAGCGGGCTACCGAGCCACAGTTTATTTGAAAAAATGTGTCTTGCTGGTGCTGTAATGAGGTGGCGTAGATGGGGGATTTTAGTATTTGAGCATTAGCTCTCCATAGTTTCTGGGTATTTGAGTGTTTAGAGGGTGTTATAGTAATGTGGGTGGGGGCATGGTCGTACCATGTAATAGGCTCGATCGCTGACCCGGAGACCCTCCCGAGCACCCACTTATCAGCTAGGAAACAGTCTATTCGCGAGTAAGTATTATGTACATGAGAGTGAAAAGTGTATTCTCTCTGTCCCGGGTGATGACATCTCCAGACGTCATAAAGGTCGTTATCACTGAGAAATTTGGCCATGTTGGGGCCAGGTCTAGACTTAGGGTTGGAAGTGTCTATTTGTTGGTCTTGTATCAAGTTAAAGTCTCCGCACCATATAAGGTTGCCCTTCTGTACCGAATGGATTTTCTTCAGGGTTCTGTTGAGGAAATGAATTTGGCGCACATTGGGGGCATATGTTGTCACCAGGGTCATTTGGGTATTGTCAATTGTGCATATTAGTATAAGATATCTGCCGTTGATGTCTGTTACTTGTTCCAGCAGTTGGAAGTTCATTGAGGAGTGGATTGCAATGAGAACTCCTCGTTTTTTCAGGTTGGCTGACGCCATGTAGATGTGGGGAAAGTCTCTGTGAGAGCATTTAGGGGTTGCGTCTAGTTTGAAGTGGGTCTCCTGTGCACAAAGGATATGGCAGTTTTTGGCCTTCGCTGTTTGCCATAGTGAGGCCCTTTTGGCCGGATGGTTAAGGCCATGGGTGTTGACCGAGAGTATTTTAAGCTGCATTGTAGGTTTTAGTGCCGTGTATGTTTGGGTACTCACATATCGTTGGTTTCATCTGTGTTGGAGCGTAAAGGGTGGCTTGATGGCGTTGTAGACTTAGGTTCTGAGTGGTTGCCGATGCCATAAAGGGTGTACCAAGGAGGTTCTTGCTGGGGAGACGAGCCGTTGTTCTTCTTGTCCAGTTGAGGGTTGTGGTGAGGCTGTAGGAGTAAAGAAAAGAAGGGGGGAAAACCGAGAGCAAGTAGAAAGAAAACAACATAGTCATATGAACTGATGCTGCTTCTGCAGCAAGTTGAAGAGAAAGATCTTGTAGGCAAGCTCCTGTTGGGGGAAAGAGTCTTTTTCCATAGGAGCGGCCACGGAGTGTAGCAGGCGGTTAAACATGTGGTGCTACCCTCAGGTGTGAGTGTTGCACGGAGCTCAGAGTGTTCTTGCTAAGTGCGGACATAATTCCATTGTGGTGTAATTTTACCAGGGGATTGTTTCGTGTTCCGGGGAGGTAGGGGTTCAGGGATGATGCCCCATTTTTGTAGCAGGTGGAGTCCTTTTTCCAGGGAGGACACTGTAAGGGATTCGTCATCTTTTTCTATGAGTAGTGTGGCAGGTTGCTTCCACTTGTATGTTATTTTGTGGTTGCGAAGGGCCTTGGTGATTGTTGAGAGTTGTCTTCTCGTGTCTAAGGTGTGCTTGGACAGATCTGCATATATTTGTATATTAGAATATGGGTCAGGTAAGTTGCCTAGCGCTCTGGTTTTGTGTAGAATCTGTTCTTTAATATGGTAAAAGTGGATCCTTAGAAGTACATCGCGGGGTACTGCTTGCGGGAGGAACGTCGGTTTAAGCACCCTGTGTATGCGATCGATCGTAAGCTCAATAGGTGGTGTTTCAGGCAATACGGAAGAGAAGAGCGCAGTGGCGTATTTCTTTAGGTCATTTGGTAAGACCGACTCGGGGATCCCCCTCAACTTGAGGTTCTTCCTCCTCGAGCTGTCTTCTAGGTCGGCCATCTTTGATTTCATCCATTCTCGTTCTTTCAAATTGTTTTCATGTGCTTCCACTAGGTCATTAACAGTAGTAGTCAATGCTCCCATAGCTTCCTCAATTATGTCTATCCTGCTTCCCAGTGAATACATTTCAGTGGAGATCTGTTTAGCCAGTGATAGGATATCAGACTGGATTGCAATATGGACTGATAGCAACATGTCTTTAAGTTGTGTGTCCAATACTGGCTGGTTGGTTGTGGGGATAGCAGCCATAGGAGATGCTGCTACTGGTGGCAGTGTGAGTGGTGCTGTACGGCCTGTTCCCTGTGCCTGAATGATATGGTCCAGCTTCTGTCTAGATTTGGCTGGGCTGCAGCATGAGGGACTGTGGACAGCTTCATTAGGATGATTGTGTGCCACTCACCGTTCACTCTAGTCCGCTCGGTTCGTCAGGCAGGTCCGTGTAGTGTGCAGGGGCGCGGTCCTCGTGTCCGGCGCCATCTTGTCTCTCACTCCGGGACTGCTGAGTGAAGTAAGTTGTCAGTTTTCGGGGTGCCCTCTCCTCCTTCCTCTTCCTTGAGTGGGTCACCGTGTTGGGGAGATGTCTCCTGTCTTCTGAGGCTGACATCGTGAGGTGTAGACTGCTGTAAGTTGCTGTAGAAGCCGCTGCTGCTCCGGAGCTCTCTCCTCACACGTCCATACAGAACGCGCACTGACCACGCCCCCCCGTATGACGTTTTAATATATGTTTGTAGCAGAGAGCACTATGGTTTGCCTTTATCATTTCATGGCTACATATGAGTATTCGTAATTGCATGAGGAAGTCGGTGGTATCCAGGGACAGTAGGAGGAAGAGCCATTTGCCGATGCCAGTCAGAGAGACATTGTGTCAGGCATATGAGACTCTGTAGTGGGGTCAATGCTCTGAGGTGAGCAGGCATTTTAGCCAATGGTGGAGGTCACTGAAGTCGCTGGATATTATGATGACACTATGAATCACCACTTATAGCTTCACAACGGTGGAATGTCTTTTCACTATTTTGGACTTTAATGAACTTTTTGCTTTTCATTTTGGGTTGCGCTACACCAGTTCTTGGTTATTCATTTTGCATAGAGAGTCACAAGTGGATACACTCTGAAGGGTGTTTGGCAGCAATCACTATCAGCCCAATTGAGGGCTACTAACATTTTGTCCATTATATTGTTTACCTCACTGTATTTAACATTTATATTTCTGTATTGCGCTGATTATATTTTGGTATCACATGGCTATTTAAACTGCTTTGTTCAGTCCTTTCGTGCCTTCGCCTGGTCACCACATCTGGAGTATCTCAGCTGTGTTCCTGTGAAAGACATTGCCCAACTGACATCCCTTCTGGTTCCTAATCCTGTTCTTCTGCCTCCGACTACACTGATTTCTGGTATTCCGATCGCTGGCTCGTCTGATTACCCACTTTGCCTTCTGATAGCTTGCTTATGTTTTGACTATGTTTACTGATCTGTACCATTTTTACTATTACATTAAAGATGTGATTTGTACTACATTTGCTGTCTCAGTCTGATTCTTGGTTCCTGAAAAAACCTGACACAAGTTTAACCTAGGTAACATAAACCAGTTTACAAACTAACCCATTGTTATAATTGTTTTGTTCCCCAACAGAATCCCATTAACCGGTTCCCCACCGCGCGCCGTTTTTTTACGGCGGCAGTGGGGGGCCCTGCGCGAATCGCCGTAAATAAACGGCGATTTGCATTTTGGCCACCAGGGGGGCGCGCGCGCACCCGCCGCACTCCTGAGGAGTGTGCCCGCGGCTCGGGCGGACCTGATGTCCGCCGGCGAGCCGCGATGAGCAGCTACAGGGCAAAGAACGGGGAACCGCCGATGTAAACACGGCGGTTCCCCGCCCTGTCAGTGGGGTATGAGAGATCTACTGATCCCTGTCACTGGGATCAGTTAGATCTCTCATGCCCATGTTAGCCCAACTCCCCCACAGTAAGAACACACCCAGGGAACACAGTTAACCCCTAGCTCTCCCCCCCCAGGTTAACCCCTTCACTGCCAATGACATTTATACAGTTATCAGTGGACATTTAAATTTCTGATCCCTGTATAAATGTCATTGGTCCCAAAAAAGTGTCAAAAATGTCCGACATGTCCGCTGCAATATCGCAGTACCGCTAAAAATCGCAGATCGCCGCCATTACTAGTAAAAAATAAAAAAAAAATAAAAACCCCAGAAATGAATTCTCATCATCCGTAAACGCGGCCACTTTTGCGCAAACCAATCAATAAACGCTGATTGCGATTTTTTTTATCGCAAATATGAGGAAGAATATAAATCGGCCAAAAACGGTGAAAAAAATTTTTTTTTTATATTTTTTTTTTGGATTTGAATTTTAGCAAAAAGTAAGAAATTTGGGTTTTTTTGCAAAATGGTCGCTCTTCTTTTGTTTATAGCGGCGATAAGAAATGACGCAGAGGCGATCAAATACCACCAAAAGAAAGCTCTATTTGTGGGAAAAAAAGGACGCAAATTTCGTTTGGGTACAACGTCGCACGACCGCACAATTGTCCGTTAAAGCGACGCAGCGCCGAATCGCAAAAAGTGCTCTGGTCCTAAAGCTGCAAAACCTTCCGGGGCTGAAGTGGTTAAATTCCCCTACTGTATCTTTGAAGCATAACTGTACTTTCATACAATTATCTATTAACCATGAACCCCCCCTCCCAGGAACCCACCCAAAGTCTTACACTAGCCATTCATGGTTTTCCATTTGAATGTTTATACAAAATTCGGAAAAATAATTCACCAGAGGCCTTTAAAATTCTTTCAAACCTGCTACTTGAATGAATTCCCCTAGGTATTAAACATCTTTCTTTTATTGCTTGTAAAATTAAATTGCAGCATATAAGCATATTTTGGCTATTTAGAAGCATACTTATGTAGTGCTACTCCCACAGGAGCCGCTGGATAGGATGGGTCCTCTGTTCTCTGCCTCAACCTCCTTAATGACTTCAGCCCTTTTGGCACTCTAGGTTAAGTAGATGATAACAATAGTAGTAATGCAACTCAAGATATAGTGGTACCAGTAGTTAGCAGTGGGTACAGGATAATGCTACTGTATGCACCAGATTCAGCATAACCAGTACCAAGGTCACTGTGAGTGAAGAAGGCAAAAGTAAAGAAACTGCTCCAGGTGAATAGCATGAGTACCCCCAATCACGTCAGGTCCGTGAACCTTCCAACATAATATCCAGAGAAGTGTAGACAGCACTCGAGTAGATGAGGAAAAAAGTCCACTTTTATTTAAATTATTGAAGGAAAAACAGACATCCAAAATGTGAGTCCACTGCAAGTGAATGACAAGACAATGAGCAAGAGACTAACGCATTTCACGAAATGGAATTTGCTTAGTCATAAGATAGATTATGACAGCGAATTCCATTTCATGAAACGCGTTAATCTCTTGCTCATTGTCTTGTTATCCAGTTGCAGTGGACTCACATTTTTAATGTCTGTTTTGCCTTCAATGATTTAAATAAAAGTGGACTTTGGACACTGCCAAAGTGCAATAATGACAACTATGTTAGGCCTAGACTAACTTTTGAAGGTAGCCTTTATAGAAGTAGAAGAAAAGTGTGGGGGGGGGGGCTGTAGAATTGCGTTATAGGGAGTCCATTATTGTGTTCTTCTGTCAGTTATAGTAGGGGCCCTTTAGGAAATTTTGATGCACTTAGCAACAGTTCTAATAAAACAGCATTCAGTATAGGTGCCGTATTGGTGCAGTACAGGTTATTATATTATTATACAGGATTTATATAGCGCCAACAGCTTGCGCAGTGCTTTACAAAATGAAAGCAGACAGTACAGTTACATCACAATTTGGTACAAGAGGAATCAGAGGGCCCTGCTCATTAGAGCTTACGATCTAAAACAGGTACCATGTATAGTGTTGAGCGAACCCGGACTGTAACGTTCGGGTCCGTACCGAACTTTCGGGTGTCCGTGGCACGGACCCGGACCCGGACATTTCAAAAATCGTTCGGGTTCGGTCCGGGGTTCTGCTATTTTATTCCACGTGTTGAGAAGCTGCAGGGCAGCCAATCAACAAGCGTTTCACTGGTTTGCCCTTAGAAGCCATCACAGCCATGCCTACTAATGGCATGGCTGTGATTGGCCAGTGCATCATGTGACCCAGCCTCTTTATAAGCTGGAGTCACAGTGCTGCAGTCACATGCTCCTTGGGTTAGTATAGGGAAAGGTAGCTGACGGCGTGAGGGACAGATTTTAGCCATTTTAAGACCTGATCCTGCATCCTGAGATAGATTACTTTACTACTGCTGTCTGTGCTGTT
>BLSH010086092.1:1070923-1088137 GCA_018402905.1 Glandirana rugosa
TGAAAATGACCTGACGTGTCCCCAGTGTCCCCAGGTACACTCGGGTGTATAGACGTCATCCGGTCTGGTCACCATGGGTCTCGGACTTCGAACTATCACCACTGTGGTCACTGTCACGACGTGTCTGGCGTCGTTAGAGTAGTTATGGCGACAACGACGTCTCCTTGGTCCCGTAGAAGAGCGGGAGGGGAAAAGGTGACGACTAGTGTCCTCAGTAGACACACCTCCGTTTCCCCAGGGAAAGATGTCGTCCTCAGATACCGGTATTATGTCCCTGACCACTCTCACGAGTGACGGGTAATAAATGGATGACTTGTCCGTGCGATCGTTCGGGTTCCGTCCGGACCCGGACCCGGACTTTGTCCCGAAGTTCGGACGGACCAGCAGAACCCGAACTTCCAGGTGTTCGCTCAACTCTAACCATGTACTAAGTGTACTGCTTCCAGTAACTCAGACTCTGCTATCAGTAGGTAAATAATGGGCAGTGAGCACTCTCACCAGTCCCTGTATTATGGCCATAGACTCCTGCTGTAGAAAGGGACCCCTTTGCCTCCACACAGATGACTCCTGTGATCAGCAGTGGAAAAGGGGAGGGCGAGAAGATGCCCTGGTTCCTCTGCAGCAACAGCGGTATTGATGAGATTGCTGCGGTCTGTGCAGCACTGTCACTGGTGTCACCACTATCAAGCTTCAGGCTCTGGGTACCACTGGTCTGGCCTACTGCAGATATGTGGGCTCACATGGACCCCTGTGACCCCTGTGCAGTCCAGTAAAAGTTGAAACTGTAAGGGCTCATTTACACTGGCAGTTGTGGATTGGTAAAATCAGTTTTGTTTTTACTGCCTGTCAATTACCCCCTTAAGCAGTCCAGTAAAAGTTCTTTCTCCACTCCCCTGTCCCTTAGTGTTCTCTGTGAACTGTAGTATATAGAATCCATTGGTCCCATTCTATGGTTACTGTCCCATTTAGTAACTCAGTGGGGTTGTAGTGGATATATTTATATACATATACATGTCATGTACCTGGCGGATGAGTCTGGCTTATGCAGGGGATCACCTCTCTTGCAGCCCTGGTTCATGAACCCCTGGTAGTGCAGACAGGGAGCTCAAGAGCACAGGGGGGCACGAGGGTTGGAGTCACTTGGTGGTATGTGGAAGTCCACTGGAGCTCGTGCAAGCTGAAGAATGGTTGTACAATTCGGGTCGGCAACAGGCTGGCAATGTGGTACAGATGGGGCAGGCAGGCGGGTGGTCAGGTGCAGGCAAGTTCGGCAATGTGCGGGCAGCAAAGGTACAGAAGGATCAGGCAGAAGGGTAGTCGTAGACAGGCCAGGGGTCAGGGCAGGCAGAAAGCAAAGAGTCCAAGTAAAGCCTAGGTCACAGGTGCAGGAAAGTCTTTGAAAGTAGTCACAGGGGTCACAGGCATGCTGTAGAACAGACAGCATCTGCTGCAAGGTATTGTCTGTTTAAGTAGGCTGTTTTGGCGCCATTGGCGAATGTGCAAAGGTGCGCACACTGCACACAGACCTCCAGAAACAGCCATTTTCCTAACATTGCTCCCCCCAAGGGGCAGCATCCGGATGCCCAAACAGGCTCTCTTGATCGGGTGTCTTCTCCAGAAGGCTCTGATCAATTCCCTTGCGTGTAGATTCTCTTCAGGTTCCCAGGAGTTTTCTTCTGGTCCATAACCCTTCCATTTGACCAGGAATTGGGTGCTGCCTCCTCTTTTCCTACAGTCGAGGATAGTCTCCACCTTGTATTCCTCCTCTCCATTCACCAAGACCAGTTCTGGGGGTACTGTGCTGCGAAAGACATCCTTAACCACTGGCTTAAGTAGGTTAACGTGGAAGACCGGGTGGATAGGCAGAGATGATGGCAGGTTTAACTGATAGGCCACTAATTTTCTTTTTAATAGGGAATGGCCCTATATATCTGGGTCCGTTTTTTCGAGGGACAGGAGAGTCTTAGGTTCTTTGTGGATAACCAGACCTGTTGGCCGACTTGTAAGTTCAGTTCTCCACGCCTTCCCTTATCAAAGATTTTCTTGCTGGTAGCCTGACCTGGGAGAGGGTCTCCTGAAGGAGTTTGTTATTTTTCTCAAGGAACTGTGTTGTTTCCAGGACAGCAGGTACAGTGCTTTCCATAGCCAGATTGGGTAGGAAGAAAGGGTGGTAGCCGAGGTTTGCCCAGAAGGGGGACTACTTGGTGGCAGAGTGAACTGAGTTATTATATGCAAACTCGGCTACCAGTAGAAATGATACCCAGTCATCCCGGGAGTAGGAAGAATAGCACCGCAGATGCTTTTTGAGAGTTTGGTTGGTCCTCTCTGTTTGCCCTTTGGACTGGGGGTGATAGGCCCGAAGAGAAGGCCAGCTCCAGAAGTGGTGAACTATACTCCTCGGTCCGACACAATGTTGGTAGGAATACTATGTAAACGAACCACCTCCCTTATAAAGATTTCCACAGTCTCTGCCGCCGAAGGACTACCCTTCATGGGTAAGAAATGTGCCATCTTTGTGAGAAGGTCCACGACTAGAGTTGAGCGAACCCGAACTGTAAAGTTCGGGTCCGTACCAAACTTTGGGGTGTCCGGGACCCGGACCCGAACCCGGACATTTCAAAAAACGTTCGGGTTCTGGGTTCTGGTAGTTGATCACACATGTTGAATAGCTGCAGAGCAGCCAATCAACAAGTGTTTCACTGGGTTGCCTTAGAAGCCATCACAGCCATGCCTACTAATGGCATGGTTGTGAATAGCCAGTGCATCATGTGACCCAACCTCTTTATAAGCTGGAGTCACTTAGTGCTGCAGTCACATGCTCTCTGAGACTCTGACTAGTGTAGGGAGAGGAAGCTGCCAGCGCTGTGAGGGACAGATTGCAGATATTTTAACATCTCATCCTGCATTACAGAACGATCTGATTCTGGAGAGATTAATCAGGTCTTAGTCTAGCAACACATTACGTAGATTGCAGATCTCACCCTGCATTACACAACGATCTGATTCTGGACTAATTAGAGATATCTCATACTGCTGCTTTGAGTGACAGATTGCAGATCTCACCCTGCATTACAGAGCGATCTGACTGCACTAGGTAGAGTCTACTGCTTAGAGGGACAGATTATTGTTCTAAAATCCTCTCCTAGTTCTATAGGGTCAGGTTCCAGCTGTTGCTGTAAGGGACAGATTATTGTTCAAAAATCATCGCCTACTCCTATAGGGCCAGGTTCCAGCTGTTGCTGTAAGGGACAGATTATTGTTCAAAAATCATCGCCTACTCCTATAGTTCCAGCTGTTGCTGTAAGGGACAGATTATGGTTCAAAAATCTTCACCTACTCCTATAGGGCCAGGTTCCAGCTGTTGCTGTAAGGGACAGATTATTGTTCAAAAATCATCGCCTACTCCTATAGGGCCAGGTTCCAGCTGTTGCTGTAAGGGACAGATTATTGTTCAAAAATCATTGCCTACTCCTATAGGGCCAGGTTCCAGCTGTTGCTGTAAGGGACAGATTATTGTTCAAAAATCATATCCTAGTTCTAAAGGGAGAGGTTCCAGCTGTTGCTGTAAGTGACAGATTATTGTTCTATAATCATCTCCTAGTTCTACTTCCTTTTCATTTTTTTTAAATTTTCCTCCTTCTTTCTTTTCTCTTTCTACATTTTTAAACTTTTTTACCTTCAACCTTTCTTTTCCCAATATCCCTGCACCTTTCAAGCTCCATCACGGGGATCCTCCTTTGTAGCCAATTGGTTTCCCTGGACGATACATTATTTATGTTATCCTCCTTTTCTATATATAGTTATTCCGCTCCATTTGTCCCCCATGTCCGCCGTGGGGGGATAGCCCTTAATGGGCGTGTTTCTGGCCCTCTAAGTTGGCTGCGATCTTCTTGGGGTAAGTTAATACTCAAATTTCCCAGCTTTATATACATTTTTTTTTCTTGATGCATATTAATTGATTGACATTTCTATATTTATGTATAGTTCCTAAATACCTTAGCTGTATTTTGATGATCAAATCTCCTGAAGAAGCGGAATCCCCGCAAAACCGGTCAAGAGCATCAGAAACCATTTACAGCCTACATGTTATGGGCCGGTGATGTCCCTATAGGGGACCACTTTAGGCACTGTGTGTAAACCCCATTGTGGGGATGTATTCTATGTTGTAGAATTGTTTTTATTACATGTCTTTGAATGCAATATATTTCAAATAAGTTGTTTTAATTTTTTCATGTAAAATTGTGTTATCCCTGAGTGCCGAGATAGTCCATACCTATATAATCAATGGTGTTAGGGGTGCTAGTGGGACACCCCAAATCCATATCTTCACTTCCATGTATCTCCTAGTTCTAAAGGGAGAGGTTCCAGGTGTTGCTGTAAGGGACAGATTATTGTTCAAAAATCATCGCCTACTCTTAAAGGGCCAGATTCCAGCTGTTGCTGTAAGGGACAGATTATTGTTCAAAAATCATCTCCTAGTTCTAAAGGGAGAGGTTCCAGCTGTTGCTGTAAGTGACACATTATTGTTCTATAATCATCTCCTAGTTCTAAAGGGAGAGGTTCCAGCTGTTGCTGTAAGGGACAGATTATTGTTCAAAAATCATTGCCTACTCCCATAGGGTCAGATTTCCAGCTGTTGCTGTAAGGGACAGATTATCGTTCAAAAATCATTGCATACTGCTATAGGGCCAGGTTTCAGCTGTTGCTGTAAGGGACAGATTATTGTTCAAAAATCATTGCCTACTCCCATAGAGCCAGATTTCCAGCTGTTGCTGTAAGGGACAGATTATTGTTCAAAAATAATCTCCTACTCCAATAGGGCCAGGTTTCAGCTGTTGCTGTAAGGGACAGATTATTGTTCGAAAATCATCTCCTAGTTCTAAAGGGAGAGGTTCCAGCTGTTGCTGTAAGTGACAGATTATTGTTCTATAATCATCTCCTACTTCTAAAGGGAGAGGTTCCAACTGTTGCTGTAAGGGACAGATTATTGTTCAAAAATCATTGCCTACTCATATAGGGCCAGGTTCCAGCTATTGCTGTAAGGGACAGATTATTGTTCAAAAATCATTGTCTACTCCTATAAAGCCAGGTTCCAGCTGTTGCTGTAAGGGACAGATTATTGTTCAAAAATCATCGCCTACTCCCATAGGGCCAGATTTCCAGCTGTTGCTGTAAGGGACAGATTATTGTTCAAAAATCATTGCCTACTCCTATAGGGCCAGGTTTCAGCTGTTGCTGTAAGGGACAGATTATTGTTCAAAAATAATCTCCTAGTTCTAAAGGGAGAGGTTCCAGCTGTTGCTGTAATTGACAGATTATTGTTCTATAATCATCTCCTAGTTCTAAAGGGAGAGGTTTCAGCTGTTGCTTTAAGTGACAGATTATTGTTCTATAATCATCTCTTAATTCTAAAAGGAGAGGTTCCAGCTGTTGCTGTAAGAGACAGATTATTGTTCAAAAATCATTGCCTACTCATATAAAGCCGGGTTCCAGCTGTTGCTGTAAGGGACAGATTATTGTTCAAAAATCATCACCTACTCCTTTAGGGCCAGGTTCCAGCTGTTGCTGTAAGGGACAGATTATTGTTCAAAAATCATTGCCTACTCCCATAGGGCCAGATTTCCAGCTGTTGCTGTAAGGGACAGATTATTGTTCAAAAATCATCGCCTACTCCTATAGGGCCAGGTTTCAGCTGTTGCTGTAAGGGACAGATTATTGTTCAAAAATCATCACCTACTCCTATAGGGCCAGGTTTCAGCTGTTGCTGTAATTGACAGATTATTGTTCTATAATCATCTCCTAATTCTAAGGGGAGAGGTTCCAGCTGTTGCTGTAAGGGACAGATTATTGTTCAAAAATCATTGCCTTCTCCTATAGGGCCAGGTTCCAGCTGTTGCTGTAAGGGACAGATTATTGTTCAAAAATCATCGCCTACTCCTATTGGGCCAGGTTCCAGCTGTTGCTGAAAGGGACAGATTATTGTTCAAAAATCATCTCCTAGTTCTAAAGAGAGAGATTTCAGCTGTTGCTTTAAGTGACAGATAATTGTTCTATAATCATCTCCTAGTTCTAAAGGGAGAGGTTTCAGCTGTTGCTTTTAGTGACAGATTATTTTTCTATAATTATCTCCTAATTCTAAAGGGAGAGGTTCCAGCTGTTGCTGTAAGGGACAGATTATTGTTCAAAAATCATTGCCTACTCCTATAAAGCCAGGTTCCAGCTGTTGCTGTAAGGGACAGACTATTGTTCAAAAATCATCGCCTACTCCTATAGGGCCAGGTTCCAGCTGTTGCTGTAAGGGACAGATTATTGTTCAAAAAACATCTCCTAGTTCTAAAGGGAGAGGTTCCAGCTGTAGCTGTAAGTGACAGATTATTGTTCTATAATCATCTCCTAGTTCTAAAGGGAAAGGTTCCAGGTGTTGCTGTAAGGGACAGATTATTGTTCAAAAATCATCGCCTACTCCTATAGGGCCAGGTTCCAGCTGTTGCTGTAAGGGACAGATTATTGTTCAAAAATCATTGCCTACTCCTTTAGGGCAAGGTTCCAGCTGTTGCTGTAAGGGACAGATTATTGTTCAAAAATCATCTTCTAGTTCTAAAGGGAGAGGTTCCAGCTGTTGCTGTAAGGGACAGATCATTGTTCAAAATCATTGCCTACTCCTATAGGGCCAGATTTCCAGCTGTTGCTGTAAGGGACATATTATTGTTCAAAAATCATCGCCTACTCCTATAGGGCCAGGTTCCAGCTGTTGCTGCAAGGGACAGATTATTGTTCAAAAATCGTCTCCTAGGTCTAAAGGGGGAGGTTCCAGCTGTTGCTGTAAGTGACAAATTATTGTTCTACAATCATCTCCTAGTTCTAAAGAGAGAGGTTCCATCTATTGCTGTAAGGGACAGATTATTGTTCAAAAATCATTGCCTACTCCTATAGGACCAGGTACCGGCTGTTGCTGTAAGGGACAGATTATTGTTCAAAATCATTGCCTACTCCTATAGGGCCAGGTTCCAGCTGTTATTGTAAGGGACAGATTATTGTTCAAAAATCATCGCCTACTAATATAGGGTCAGGTTCCAGCTGTTGCTGTAAGGGACAGATTATTGTTCAAAAATCATCTCCTAGTTCTAAAGGGAGAGGTTCCAGCTGTTGCTGTAAGTGACAGATTATTGTTCTATAATCATCTCCTAGTTCTAAAGGGAGAGGTTCCAGCTGTTGCTGTAAGGGACAGATTATTGTTCTATAATCATCTCCTAGTTCTAAAGGGAGAGGTTCCAGCTGTTGCTATAAGAGACAGATTATTGTTCTATAATCATCTCCTAGTTCTAAAGGGAGAGGTTCCAGCTGTTGCTGTAAGGGACAGATTATTGTTCAAAAATTATCTCCTAGTTCTAAAGGGAGAGGTTTCAGCTGTTGCTTTAAGTGACAGATTATTGTTCCATAATCAACTCCTAATTCTAAAGGGAGAGGTTCCAGCTGTTGCTGTAAGGGACAGATTATTGTTAAAAAATCATTGCCTACTCCTATAGGGCCAGGTTCCAGCTGTTGCTGTAAGGGACAGATTGTTGTTCAAAAATCATCGCCTACTCCTATAGGGCCAGGTTCCAGCTGTTGCTGTAAGGGACAGATTATTGTTCAAAAATCATCTCCTGGTTCTAAAGGCAGAGGTTCCTGCTGTTGGTGTGAGTGGTGCATTTCTTGCACCAAAATAAAAAAAGTGCGTCTACGTCTGTGTTTTCCAAAAAAAAAGAAGGTATTAATTGGTATTAATAAATACTTAAATAGGGCTATGTAGTACATTTGCGGGCACAATGAGGAGAGCATCAAATAAGGGACGTGGTCATGGTGATGCTGGTGATGCTGGTGCTGCTGGTGTTGGTCGTGTTGCTGATGCTCCTGTTGGAAGGAGAGGACATGGTCGATGTGTGCCAGCTACACACACAAGTGAAACACCTTCCTCAGGTAGCCAACAGAACCTTCACCTGTAAATGGTAGGCCTGAATGCCGCTCAACGATTGGTGATGCCAGAACAAGTACAGGCGATAGTAGATTGGGTGACTTACAATGCCTCCAGTTCCTTCACGTTGTCTCCCTCCCGATCCCTTGATGAATGCTTAGAGTTGACACCTGAACCCCATGGCCATCTGTCTTTCACCTCAGCCCCTTGTAAATTAGCCAAGCAGTCTGAGCCCCAAGTCATGAAAGAGACTCTTATGCTTTTTGATGATTCTCCTGGTGTGCTTTCCGTGGGCCATCCACATAGCGCTGCCCCAGAAGTGGAAGACATTGAGTGCACCGATGCCCAACCACTTCTGTTGCAGGATGAGGACATGGAAACACCAGCGCAGCACGTCTTAGATGATGACGAAACACAGGTGCCAACTGCTTTAGCTTTATTCAGTGTGCAGACTGACAAGGAGAGCAGTGGTGAAGGGTGGGTGGAAGATGATGGGGAGGAGGATGATGAGGTCCTAGACCCCACATGGACTGAGGGACATGTGAGTGACGTGTGAAATTTGGAGGAAGAGGGGGTGGTCGCACAGAGGCATCAGCACAGCAAAAGAGGAAGCAGGTTGCAAAAGCGGAACGAACATCCCCTAGACAGTACGCCTGCTACTACCCACCGCACCCAGGGACCTAGCACACCAAAGGCAGCTCAAAGGCATTCCCACGCATGGCAGTTCTCCAGACAATGTGCTGACGAGAAGACACGAGTGGTTTGCAAGCTGTGCAATGATAGCCTGAGCCGGGGCATAAATGTTCTAAACCTGACCACAACCTGTATGATCAGGCATCTAAATTCAATTCACAAGCTGCATTGGAATAATTACCTCAAAATCCAAGAAAGGTCTCGGCCTCCTCCTGATTCCTCTTCTGCTGCTGCCTCAACCTCTTCCTCCACCTCTACAGTGACAGTGTCACCTGCCACCCAGCAAACAGAGCATGTGACAGCAACGCCACCATGTCCGCCACCGTCCCCAAGCATTTCCACACGGTCCCATGGAAGCTTACAGCTCTCCATCTCCCAAACACTGGAGAGAAAGAGGAAGTACCCCCCTACCCACCTGCGATCCCTGGCCCTGAATGCCAGCATTTCCAAATTCCTGGCCTTTGAAATGCTGTCATTCCGTCTGGTGGACACGGACAGTTTCAAAAACCTGATGGCGGTGGCTGTCCCACAGTATGTGGTTCCTAGCCGCCACTACTTTTCCAGGCAAGCCGTCCCTTCCCTGCATAAACAATTCGAGGACAAGATCAAGTGTGCACTGCGCAACGCCATCTGTGGCAAGGTCCACATAACCACTGATACATGGACCAGTAAGCACGGGCAGGGATGCTATATCTCGCTAACTGCACAGTGGGCAAATGTAGTGGTGGGTGGGCCTGAGGCGGCTAGTCATTTGGCGCATGTCCTTCTGCCACCGAGGATTGCAGGGCATTTCTCTTTGCCTCCTGTTGCCTCCTCCTCCTACTGTGCTTCCTCCTACTCTACCACCTCCTCATCCGCTCAGCGTAACACCTTCACCACCAACTTCAGCACATCCAGGGGGAAACGACAGCAGGCTGTTTTAAAACTGATATGTTTGGGGGATAAACCCCACACTGCGTGGGAGCTGTGGATGGACATTGAACAACAGACCGATGAGTGGTTGTTGCCACTGAGCCTCAAGCCCGGCCTGGTGGTGTGCGACAATGGGCGAAATCTCGTAGCGGCTCTGGGCCTAGCCGGTTTGACGCACATCCCTTGCCTGGCCATGTGCTGAATTTGATGGTACAGAAATTTCTAAAAAACTACCCGGATATGTCAGAGCTGCTGCATAAAGTGCGGTCTGTCTGTGCGCACTTTCGGTGTTCTCACCCTGCTGCTGCTCGCCTGTCTGCGTTGCAGCAGAACTTCGGCCTTCCTGCTCACCGTCTCCTATGCGACGTACCCACAAGGTGGAACTCCATCTTGCACATGCTGGAGAGACTGTGCGAGCAGCAGCAGGCAATAGTGGAGTTTCAGCTGCAGCACGCACGGGTCAGTCGCTCTGCGGAACAGCACCACTTCCCCACCAACGAGTGGGCCTCCATGCGAGACCTTTGTAGCGTATTGCAGTGTTTTGAGTACTCCACCAACATGGCCAGTGCCGATGATGCTGTTCTCAGCGTTACTATCCCACTTCTATGTCTCCTTGAAAAATCACTTCTGGCGATGATGGAAGAGGATGTGGCACAGGAGGATGAGGAGGAGGAGGAGGAAGAGGGGTCATTTCCACGGTTATCAGGCCAGTCATTCGCAAGTGACTCGGAGGGTGGGTTCCTGCACCAGCATAGGCCAGGTCAAAAATATTCAAGCCAGGGCACAGTTCTGGAGGACGAGGAAGATCATGAGGAGAAGGAACCGCAGCAGGGTGGCACCCAACGCAGCTTGTGGGCATCACTGGAGCGTGGCTGGGGGGATACAGAGGACACAGATGACATACCTCCCACAGAGGATAGCTTGTCTTTGCCTCTGGGCAGCCTGGCACTCATGGCTGACTACATGCTGCCGTGCCTGCGCAACGACAGCCGAGTTGCCCACATTGTAACGTGTGCCGATTACTGGGTGGCCACCCTACTGGATCCCCGTTACAAGGACAACGTGCCGTCCTTAATTCCCTCACTGGAGCGTGATCGGAAGATGCGCGACTACCAGTGCACGCTGGTAGACGTGCTGCTGAGGGCATTCCCAAATTACACCGGGGGCTCAGTGGAAGCACAAGGCGAAGGCAGAGGAGGAGGAAGAGGCCGCCAATGCAGCTGTGGCACCGCCAGCACCTCAGAAGGCAGGGTTAGCATGGCCGAAATGTGGCAAAGCTTTGTCAGCAGCCCGCCACAACAAACAGTACCACCAGCCGATAGACAACGTCTTAGCAGGAGGCAGCATTTCAGCAACATGGTGGAAGAGTATGTGTGCACACGCCTACACGTACTGACTGATGGGTCTGCCCCATTCAACTTCTGTGTCTCCAAATTGGCCACATGGCCTGAGCTTGCCGTTTATGCCTTGGAGGTGCTGACCTGCCCTGCAGCCAGTGTATTTTCTGAACGTGTGTTTAGCACGGCAGGGGGCGTTATCACAGACAAGTGCAGCCGCCTGTCCACAGCCAACGTGGACAAGCTAACGTTTATTAAGATGAACAATGCATGGATCCCACAAGACTTGTCTGTACCTTGTGCAGAATAGACATTTAGACTGGACTCACACAGCCATACGTATACTTGTTTTTTTGAATATGCCTCAATATTTTGGGTGCTACCCCAATTATAAAAAAAAACAAAAAAAAACAGTGTTGGTTACCTCCTCCTACTCCTCCACCACCGCCACTTCCACCTACACTGCCACGGTCACGGCCTAGTCAACCTCTAGACTCCTATTCCACATCCACCCCCCTTCCCATTTTTTTTATTTGATTTTAATTTATTTTCCCTATCCCCATTTTTTTGTAGGGCACTTGCCCTACTCTTACCCCCATTTTACTTCCTTTTGCTTCCCTCTAGCACTTGCCAGGACTTTGTTACAGCTATTTTTGTGCCTAAAAGTTTGGGTCCCCATTGACTTCAATGGGGTTCGGGTTCCGGGATAAAGTTTGGGTCGAGTTCGGTGCAGAACCCACCGAACCCAAACATCCGTGGGTTCGATCAACTCTATCCACCACCACCAGGATTGTGTTGCATCCTGCAGATGTTGTTAGTTCCACTATGAAGTGCATTACAATTTGGGACCACGGTCGTTCTGGAATGGGCAATGGATTGAGTAGTCCCCAGGCCTTGGATTTCTCTGACTTGCTTCTGGCACAGACAGGGCAGGTTGCTACATAGCTCTGATAATCTTCCTTCAGCCAAGGCCACCAGAATGAGCGGGCAAGCAACTCTGTTTTATGACCACCAAAGTGCCCAGCCATTTTGGTACCATGACAGAGCCCGAGGACTGCCGAGCGGAGCTCCTGTGGGATGAACAGTCTATTCTCGAACCACCACAACCCATCTTTCAGTATGAGTTGGGGATCCGGTGGTTCGGTGAGGCCGGTGCAGGACCTTCGGATCTGGGACAGAAGATCCTCCTGGGTGAGCAGGAAACTGTGGGCCAGAAGGAGAGTATCTGGCAGGGACGTGTCTCTCTGGAACAGGGAACATTCTCGATAATGCATCCGGATTTACATTTTTAGCCCCGGGCCTGTAAGTGATGTGCAGCTGGAATCGAGAGAAAAACAGTGCCCATCGTGCCTGCCGAGATTTCAGTCTTTTGGCAGTCCACAAGTATTGTAGGTTTTTGTGGTCTGTAAAAACCAGAATAGGATGGGAAGCTCCTTCCAGGAGGTACCACCACTCTGTCAGGGCTGACTTGATTGCCAGCTGTTCCCTGTCGCCTACATTGTAGTTCCTCTCCAGAGGTGTTAGCTTCCTAGAGAAAAAGGCGATAGGATGAAGTGAAGCCTTTGGGCCCCGTCTCTGCAAGAGGACTGCTCCCAATGCTGTCTCAGAGGCGTCCACTTCTAAAGTGTACGGCAATGCAGGATCCGGGTGCTTGAGAACGGGGGCAGATGTGAACAGTCTCTTGAGTTGGGTGAAGGCCTTTTGGGCCTCGGGAGTCCAGCAGAGGCGTGAGTCCAGCTTGGTGAGTTGGGTTATTGGGATGATGACTGCCGAAAACCCCTTGAAACTTCTGGTAGAAGTTTGCAAACCCAACGAATCGCTGGACTCCCTTATTGTCAACTGGAGCGAGCCAGTCCAGGATGGCCAAGACCTTCCGTGGGTCCATGGTGATTCCGGCAGTGGAAATTTTGAACCCCAGAAATGAAATATCAGCGCACTCAAAAGCACATTTTTCCACCTTGGCATAGACGCCGTGTAGACTGAGGCAGGCGAGCATGCTCTTCACGTGCTTGCGATGCTCTTCCAGAGAGGGGGAGAAGATCAGTATGTCATCCAAGTAAACGACTACGAACTGGTCTAGAAAGTCCCGGAAAATGTTGTTTACGAGGTGCTGAAAAGTCACAGGGCCCTTCCGAAGAGCATCACAAGATATTCATAATACCAAATCCGCGTTTGGAAGGCAGTTTTCCACTCATCCCCTTTGCGAATGAGGATAAGGTTGTAAGCCCCACGTAAGTCCAGTTTAGTGAAGAAAGATTCCGGCGCCTGCTGGTGAGATGGATGGTCGAATAAAGCCCTTCTCCAGAATTGTATCCAGGTATGCCTTGAGGGCAACCAACTCTACCTCGGACAGGGGAAAGATTTGACCGATTGAGACTTCAGCCCCCGGTAGGAGGTCGATCGGGCAGTTGTAGGACCGGTGTGGTGGGAGGATGTCAGCTGCCTTCTTACTGAAGACGTCTAGGAATTCATGATAGGGTGCAGGGATGACCAGGCGGGATTCTGGGTCGACATCTGTATCCAGGCTGAGAATGACTGAGGGGTAGAGAAGTTTACTTCGCCAGTGACCCAGTCAATTTGAGGATTATGAGTCCGGAGCCATGGGATGCCCAGAATAACTGGGAACAGTGGTGACACAATGGCGTCCAGTAGCAGGAACTCTGCATGACCTCTCTTGGTCAACACTGGGATGGTCTCCTGGGTGAATGTGCCTGATTGAATAGTTGACCCATCGGCCAATCGGACAACCATGGGATGTTCTTTTGGTCGAAGGGGGATCTGCTGCTGCGCTGCAAAGGAGATGTCAACAAAGCAGCTGCATGCACCAGAATCAAGGATTGCCAGCACTGGGATAATCCCGCTGGAAAGCTGCAGAAAGACAGAGAGCACAAGGTGAGCTTCATCATTAGGCAAATAAAACAGTCCGTCAGGGTTACTGGTGTTGCACTTACCGGCCTTGGTGGGACAATTTTTTGTGACATGCGCCTCTGGCACTCTTCGGGGGTCAGAGAAGGGCAGAGAAGCCTGATTTGCATGGGTTCTTGGGGGTCTGGTGGAGCGGAGGAGGAGGCAGCTGGACCAGGAGCTTGATAACTGGGAACCCGAGGTATCATCCAGGTCAGACATGCAGGCCCAGCGGATCTCTCGGCCCTGCGTTCCTGCAGATGGCGATCAATCTGGATGGCCAGATTGATCAGGGCGTCTAGGGTGTGTGGGACCCCAAAGCAAGCCAGCTCATCTTTGAGCGGCTCCGAGAGACCCAGCCGGAATTGATAGCTGAGAGCCGCGTCAATCCAGGCGGTATCTGCACTTCATCGCCGGAATTCAGATACATGCTCTTCCACTGGACAGCGGCCTTGCTGTAGAGCATGGAGGGCAGCTTCTGCTCTGGCTGCCTGGTGGGGGTCTTCATATAATTGGGCCATTGCCCGGAAGAACCTATTCAGACTGGTGGTCTCTTGGGCTTTCTGCTCAAGGAGGCAGTTACTCTAGAAGGAGGGATATCACAAACCCCACTTCTGTGGCCTCCAGTGAAAAGGCCCGGGGTTGGAGGTCAAAGTATAGTTCACAGGAGTTACAGAAAGCCCGGAACTTTCTGCGATCTCCTGCAAACCCCTCAGGCATGGGCACCCAGGGCTCACTTGGTAACGCTACAACGGTGCGTGAAGCCGGTTGGCCAGGACTGACTGGTGCTGGCATGGAAAGTTCCTGCACTCTTCCTTCCAAGCGGTTGTAGCCCTCCTGCAGGTTCTTCACAGCTTGGGTGAGTCCCGCAAGGTCTGCACACAGCTCATTCATTGGAGAGGTCCCCTGTGCAGACTCAGACGTGGCTGTCCATTACTGTCACGTACCTGGCGGATGAGTCTGGCTTATGTAGGGGATCATCTCTCTTGCAGTCCTGGTTCAAGAATCCCTAGTAGTGCAGACAGGGAGCTCAAGAGCACAGGGGGGCACGAGGGTTGGACTGGGTCACTTGGTGGTATGTGGAAGTCAACGGGAGCTCGTGCAAGCTGAAGAATGGTCATACAATCTGGGTCGGCAATAGGCTGGCAATGTGATACAGATGGGGCAGGCAGGTGGATGGTCAGGTGCAGGCAAGGTCGGCAACGTGCGGGCAGCAGACGTACAGAAGTATCAGGCAGAAGGGTAGTCGTAGACAAGCCGGGGGAAACGGCAACGAGTCCTCTGGAAATGGCCATTTTCCTAACAATACAATATCTCACAAAAGTGAGTACAACCCTCATTTCTGTAAATATTTCATTCTATCTTTTCATGTGACAACACTGAAGAAATGATACTTTGCTATAATGTAAAGTAGTGAGTGTACAGCTTGTATAACAGTGTAAATTTGCTGTCCCCTCAAAATAACTCAACACACAGCCATTAATGTCTAAACCACTGGCAACAAAAGTAAGTACACCCCTAAGTGAAAATGTCCCAATTGGGCCCAATTAGCCATTTTCACTCCCCCGGTTTAATGTGACTCGTTAGTGTTACAAGGCCTCAGGTGTGAATGGGGAGCAGGTGTGTTAAATATGGTGTTATCGCTCTCACTCTCTCATACTGATGACTGGAAATTCAACATGGCCTCCTCATGGCAAAGAACTCTCTGAGGATATGAAAAAAGAATTGTTGCTCTACATAAAGATGGTGTAAGCTATAAGAAGATTGCCAAGACCCTAAAACTGAGCTGCAGCATGGTAGCCATGACCATACAGCGATTTAACATTACAGGCTTCACTCAGAACAGGCCTCGCCATGGTTGACCAAAGAAGTTGAGTGCACGTGCTCAGCATCATATCCAGAGGTTGTCTTTAGGAAATAGACGTATGAGTGCTGCCAGCATTGCTGCAGAGGTTGAAAGGGTGGGAGGGTCAGCCTGTCAGTACTCAGACCATATGCCGTACACTGCATCAAATTGTTCTGCATGGCTGTCATCCCAGAAGGAAGCCTCTTCTAAAAATGATGCACAAGAAAGCCCGCAAACAGTTTACTAAAGACAAGCAGACTAAGGACATGGATTACTGGAACCATCATGTCCTGTGGTCTGATGAGACCAAGATAAACGTATTTGGTTCAGATGGTGTCAATCGTGTGGGGCGGCAACCAGGTGAGGAGTACAAAGACAAGTATGTCTTGCTTACAATCAAGCATGGTAGCGGGAGTGTCATGGTCTGGGGCTGCATGAGTGCTGCCGGCACTGGGGAGCTACAGTTCATTGAGGGAACCATAAAAGCCAACATATACTGTGACATACTGAAGCAGAGCATGATCCCCTCCCTTTGGAGACTGGGCCGCAGAGCAATATTCCAACATGATAACGAATCTAAACACATCTCCAAGACCACAACTGCCTTGCTAAAGAAGCTGAGGGTAAGGGTGATGGACTGGCCAAGCATGTCTCCAGACCTAAACCCTATTGAGCATCTATGGGGCATCCTCAAACAGAAGACCTGTGAAGCTCTGGTGTACTTCATCCCCAAGTGGGTTAAGGCAGTGCTGGAAAAAAAAATGGTGGCCATACAAAATATTGACACTTTGGGCCCAATTTGAACATTTTCACTTAGGGGTGTACTCACTTTTGTAGCCAGCGATTTAGACATTAATGGCTCTGTGTTGAGTTATTTTGAGGGGACAGAACATTTACACTGTTATACAAGCTCTACACTCACTATTTTACATTGTAGCAAAGTGTAATTTCTTCAGTGTCACATGAAAAGATAGAATAAAATATTTACAAAAATGTGAGGGGTGTACTCACTTTTGTGAGATACTATATATATATATATATATATATATATATATACAGTGCCTTGCGAAAGTATTCGGCCCCCTTTGAACTTTGCGACCTTTTGCCACATTTCAGGCTTCAAACATAAAGATATAAAACTGTAATGTTTGGGACACAATCATGAAGTGGAATGAAATTTATTGGATATTTCAAACTTTTTTAACAAATAAAAAACTGAAAAATTGGGCGTGCAAAATTGTTCAGCCCCCTTAAGTTAATACTTTGTAGCGCCACCTTTTGCTGCGATTACAGCTGTAAGTCGCTTGGGGTATGTCTCTATCAGTTTTGCATGTCGAGAGACTGAAATTTTTGCCCATTCCTCCTTGCAAAACAGCTCGAGCTCAGTGAGGTTGGATGGAGAGCGTTTGTGAACAGTAGTTTTCAGTTCTTTCCACAGATTCTCGATTGGATTCAGGTCTGGACTTTGACTTGGCCATTCTAACACCTGGTTATGTTTATTTTTGAACCATTCTATTGTAGATTTTGCTTTATGTTTTGGATCATTGTCTTGTTGGAAGACAAATCTC